>PVJX010016279.1:0-40687 GCA_004027295.1 Dolichotis patagonum
ATGCACAGTCCTATGGAGAGCTCTGGGGACCCAGCAGAGGTGGGTCTCTTGTCAAGGAGACCCACCAGTCCCATGTGGGAAGTGAAAGAGTAGATCCCACATGTTCAACTGTGTTATACCTTTTTCCATGCTGGACTCCTGCATGGCAGGCAGGGAGTCCAGGCTCCCTGCCTCTTCCACAGGTACACTAGTCGGTCTTAGGGAGGAAGTATTGGCTATCACACTGAGTAAGCCACCAAAAGCATCCCAGCCATTTCCTTGCACACTTGGGCCCAAGCAGTGTTCTGCCCACTGAAGAGGAAGCTGAGTCAACCACCTGACCTGGAGGCATCCCACACGTCTACCTACAAAGCCAAGGACTAACCACAGGCCCCTCTCTATTTTTGCTAGACAACCCTCAATTCTACCTCTGGACAAAAGGGGTGGGGCACACATGGGGTGACACACAGAGGACAGGTACAGATGCTGGCCATGCCTGGAGAAAAGGCTGGCCAGGAACTGTGGAGAGGTTTGGGCCAATTACCCAATGGGTGCCAGGAGGGTGGGGCAGGCAGCTCTGCTGGGCCATTCTTCACCGGACCCAGTCAGCAGATGGCTATAGATGGGGCTTGACTGTGAGTAACCCCAGGAAGTGTCCCCTCTGCCACACCTGGCATTCTCACATTGGCAAGGAATACATGAACAGCTGTGAGGTCTATGGGGTCAACAGATATATTTTGTACCGTATTTAAAAGCTCTAAATGCCATGAGCCAAATGCCATGAGCCAAATGCCATGGACCAAGAGGTATCCAGGAGACTTTCCTGGCCAGAACCTGGGATGGTTTGCTGCTCACCAGCACCTGATGGCAAAGGACCCCATAAGGAATGATCTGACTAGGCAGTGTGGGTCTACTGTAGTTTTGACTTGTGTGGTATTTTTCAATGCCACAGGGAGGGCAGAGATACACATCTGAAACACTGAATCCTGAGGTGCCTTGTCCATGCTCTTTGAGGGACCACTAGTTTTACCAAGGTACTGTTAACTGGGATGGCACCACAAGACTGCTTGCTCCAGGCAGTCCTCTGAGTTCTTTGTAAGGCCAGGACAGGTAAACTTGTGAGTGAATATGCCCACACCAGCTCCTCTTACCCTATTATATCAAGGGCTTAAATAGGCCTAACATGTCAAAACCAAGCCCATAACATGGAGAACTGAAGCCACATGGCAAGACATAGGGGCCTCAGACTGGGAGTCAAGGCTCCTGGAAACTGATATTATTCTCTGGCCAACATGCTATGGACTGCTGAATGGCCCCACATTCCTACTGCACAAGCAACTTCATCTGTTAGATGGGCACAGAGTCACCCATCCCTAGTGTCACAGGCAAAAGCTGAGACAACCCTGTGGTGTGACAACTATCATAATACCATCCTCTGAGCCCCTACAGGGAAATGTAAACACAGTATCTGCTGCCAGAACTGATGCTGCCTCATCCTCCTGACCAATCCACCCAGGAAGCTGTGAGTCACATAGAGGGACGTTAAGACTTGAGGGGACTTAGGTCCCATCCTCTTGGGTCTCATTGTAAGTGGGGGATGGCTGGCCTCATCAAGGTCCTTTCTGGTCCTTACACTGAGCTACTCAGGAAAGTCCACGGGACAGCCCATTCAAATCATACAGTTTGGACCTGTCCCAAGAAAGTCTTTGAAAAGGAAAAGAATCTGCAAGAGTTGTTACTTTAAGACAAAAGATGATTTGGCTGCAGAACGACCTGAAAGGAATGTTTTCCTAAGCAGCAGCAGCATTCTAACGCTTATATCCTGCCTGTTTCTCCTGATCACTCCAGACACACTGACACAAAGGGAAAATTCTTGCTTTTTCAATATGGGAAAGAGGAAATCTTTTTTTCTCAGTAGAGGCCCCCCCCCCAATCCTTTTCAAATTCAAAGGATCATCAAAGGAGCAGGTGCAGCAGCTCTGGGCTCCAGCACCCCCGCCCCCAGCCCTCTCTGCGGCTGGGGACCTACAGGAGATGCAGAGCAGCCAAAGGCTTACAAAGGGCAGAGCCCAATTCTGCATGTCAAATTCCTGCTGCTCACTTCCCAGGAGAACAAGAGCATTTTCTCTGTCATGTGGGAAGAAATTAGCATCTCTGATGAGTATTTTCTAACTCTAATCTCTCTCTCCCTTTCTGTCTCTCCTTGTTTATTAAAGAAATCCCTCTGTTATGGCAGCAATCCTTTCAAGGGCCTGCTCCTACCTCTCATAGCGGAGGAAGACATTGTTGAGGTCGTCATTGACGTGCAACAGCTCCTCGGTGACCTCCTCATTGGACACACGGGAGATGAGCTCCACAATGCGGTGCTGCATGGCCCGACAGGTCCTGTTCAGCTCCTAGGGAACACATGCACCTCTGCATAGCCTGCTAGGAACGCTTTTCATCACGTTCTAGTGTCTTTGAAAAGATTTGTACTGATTCTTAAAAGTCACAGAAGGAGTACATGCTTCTTCATAAAACCAGACGTGTACAGACTGCAGAGTAAAAGCTCCCTCCTTGCCGCCTCTCACTCACGCCCCAGAGGACACAGTACTTTTTCAAATGTCCATATATACACACTTCTGTGTACAGACAAGCATATGTCTGTGCAAACCATTTTTAAAGTATAAAAATATGATTCTTTGTAGGTTGCTTTTTCTCTTTAACAAAAGATTTCAGATCCTTTTCCCTATTACTTTGTACAATCTGCCTCGTTCTTTTGTGTGTGTTACAATACATCTTGCCATTTTGGTGTTGTGAGGCACACACTTGTGGTCTCTTTTTTGGAGGAACCCAAATAATGCAGTAATGAACTTCGTATACATGCTGCTTAGTGCAATTTCTAGGTGGTAGTGTGTGGCCATTTAGAATACTGATTGTTAAAGGACCTCAAAAATATGCTATCGCTTTACTTATATTGCTAGCAATAGCATGAGTATATTTTGTGACTGTATTAGGGATCTTGTGCTGGAATGTCTGTCTCCTTGCCAAGGTCTCAGAAGCTCCACAAGCTTCCACAGAGTCTTTGCTGGCCAAAGATGACACTTGCATACTCCTCGTCTCCATAGAGTCCTCTTGACCCTTGGAAGCAATGTCCTTTGAGAACAGAGCCTTTTACTTCATGGCTTGGATTCCATGAGTCCTCCGTGCCCTGGTATAAGTGCCTTACTGATACGCTTGTTTAAGCTTATTTGTGAGGCTCCCTCAAATAACTTTCCAGGCTCCTTGCCTTCTTGTATACCAGAATAAGAATGCTACAGAGATGTGGCAGCTTCCCAGCCTGGCCCTCATCCTCCCAAGTCAGGAGCTGCCTATAAACAAAATTGTAAATCCCACTGCCCACCAAGGTTAAGGCAGATGTGAGATGGTATCCCCATCTACCCAGACATTGGAAGCAGCGAATGAGCCAGCAACATCTCTGCATGGCTCATTATTTTGCCTCATGATCTCCATTCTCTTGGATAGTATTCTCTCTAGCCAGATTGTAACCTCTTTGAGAGGTGCTGTCATTTTGTTCTCCACGGATACCCCGAAGTCAGTCACTGAACCACACATACTGAGTTGGGTCACTGAGGTGGTCAGAGAAGCAAAGAAGGAAGTAGAAAGTGGCCCTTCCACAGGCTCCCTGGCACCACAAAACACAGCACTCATCCTCAGGATTATTATGGCTGGGCCCTAAATCTACCTTCTCCTCTAGTCCCTGGCTTGAGATTTCTTTCCCCATGTCCCCAGTGCTATGACTGACTCACAAGGACACTCTCCAAGTGTTCCTGAGAGAATGCATGAGTGAAGGCAGGTTCTACGTCTCCCACACTTAGTCCATGGTATGAAGGAGACTTTCTAACCTCACTCCATTGGGCCTGTGTGCCTTTGGCCTGTCTCTGCAAATACGAACATGATAGGGGACCTCGACCAGCTTCTGTTGCTGTCTCTCCTCCCATGATGCTCAGCTCTGGTGCTTATTCCTCCAAGGTGGGGGCAGCCAAGAGGGAGGTCTGAACCAGGTGGGTCAGGCCAGGATCACTTGAGTACAGTTGTATTTACTGGGCAGAAGGGACATGGATTAGGTGAATAGGTACTCACAAGTTTGGTTTTGTCACACTGACAAAAAGCTTTGTTAGAGACTCCTTGACACTGGGTCTGGCTACCTTGCTGGGTCCTGGCTATGGCACTGCTGCCTTTCATCTTGGTTCTAATTCTCCATAGCCAGAATGGTGCTACAAGTCTCTCTTGGTCACTGAGAAAGCCAGAAAAACTTTCCAGATTTTTCTCTAAATATATTTCCAGTCTTTGTTCTCTTAAAACTCTCACCGTGGGTTCTGGAGAAGGCAGGATTGTCAGGGCACACTCCTTTCAGAAAAGGCAGACCCCACCACAAAGGCCCAGGACTGGAAAGTTTGGCCCCTGTCTGGCACTTAGGGCCAAGCAGCAAGCTCTGGATTTACTTGGTTGGGAAAGGGAAAGAAAAAGGTCAGTCAACTTCATCCAAACTGCAGGCCAACGATAAAGTGCAAGATCTACAAGTTAGGGAAGTGTGGGGGCATGGTAGCCAGTTCTAAGCTTGTCTAGCAGCCTGGGGTACAACTACCTGGAGCCCATGGACCTTTCTAACCACACCTCAGAATGTCAAGGATACCAGAGGACCCCAGACATTTACCCACTGCTCTAGGGCCCTGAGAAGCTAACTTTCTGCCTGCAGTGTCCCTTCTTTTCCATTAAACAAGCTCCTATTCATCCTTCAAGACCTCAAGATGTTTACCTATCTCAGTATTTCATCATGAAAATGTTAAACATATAGCAAAGTAAATGTACCACCATCCATTTTCTACCATTAATATTTTTCAGCTCTGACTTCTTCCTTATCTCTTGTTCTCAACAGAAGGGTAGAACAGCTAGTCACTTGTGCAAAAGCTTTCATCTACCAGAACACATTATGAAATACCCTCTCTTTTCTGTCAAACTAATCCCAAGGCCTTTATCTTTTCTTCAGAGGTCAGTCTCAGGTCCATCTCACAAAATGGTCTTTTAATCACTTTTGTGGTTTCCTCTAAACCTTCAGTTCCAGGGAGCACAGAATAAGGTCTTGAAGCTCTGCTCTGCTATACAGAAGGAAACAGGAGGGAAAAGAAAATCTTTTGAAGGAAAGGGGGAATAATGATGCTAAACACATGTAATATACTATATTTCTCCAGAGAAAATGGCCTTGGTTGTTTTTTGTTACAATGAGATGCAAGAAGGGGAGTGGTTTATTTGAAAGAAAAACAGGGAGGATGGTTTTTGGTTTTTTTTGTTTTGTTTTTTTGTACCAGGAATTGAACTCACGACCTCGCACTTGCCAGGCAGGCGCTTATGCCACTGAGATAAACCCCTGGCGATTTTTTTTTAATAATATCTGATGAGTGGCATATAAGAATGTCCATTTGGGGGAAGTAATGGATTAATTAAAAGTTGTTATAACTGAAGACAAAAGTGAAAAGCCTAAAAACATCAGGAGAGAAAGGGCAGTGGTTAATGGAATCAAGGTCTTTTAGGATTCCAGAAAGCAGCTAAAGGTGTGCACTTAAGCAGGGACAGGTGCAGTTTTATTTGTTCTGTTTTGTTTATCAGTACCAGGGATTGAACTCACGACCGTGCACTTGCAAGGCAGGTGCTTATGCCGCTGAGCTAAATCCCCAGCCCCAGGTACAGTTTTATATTACTGCCCTGGACTCATGTCCACACACAGGATTCAGAAGATGCAGCCTAAAACAGCTACCCAAGAAAGAGATGGGCCTGGGTTTCTGGATGACAGAAGCTCTCCACTTGACAATGTCTGCCTCATGAGAAGAGCTGCTCTATGAGATGCTGCCAACAGCTGCATCTGTTCCATGTAGACGAGGGAGCAGGCAGGGCTTACAGAAGTTTCTGAATACTTAAGCATCTATCCCGGTGAAAGAGGAATTAGTTTTGTTCTGTTTTCTAAGATAGACCAGGGTCAAAGCTTCTGCAAGACAGATTTGAGCTCAACGTACAGGAGGGTTTTACAACAATGTTTGTACAATTTGTGGAGGACTTTGTTGGACCCAGCCCTATGCCAGGTATTTTTCAGGTAAAAGCAATCACTCCAGATTGCCAAAGGAGAAGAAATGTGACTTGCCTGGTATCATCTAGCTCATCAGTGGGAGAGCTAGGATGTGCACTCAGTTACTCATAAACTGTGCTCTCTATCCTCTATGCTATTCCCCGTGTTTAACCAGATGCCTGCCTGAAAACAAAAGTGCTTTGACGGACTGTGGAAGAGCCTGCCACTGCAGATGTGAGACAAACCAGGCAGACAATAGGCATGATGCAAAAGAGGAAACCTGAGCACAAGTAGGGAGAGACTCTTCTAAATCATCAGGTGGATTGCTTGACATTTGCCCTAGGACGCATGGCTAGTCCCAAAATCCTGTCCCCTTTTCTACAGGTGCGCTAGCTAAATTGACAGCACAGGGTACTAGAGTGGCCTCAGCCTCTACTCACATACCAGCCATCTGCTGCCCTGAGTCCACAGCCAAATTGCTCACAAGCTTCCCTGCTGTTCCTGCCAGAATGTGGGAGGACACACCTGAGAGAGCTTTGCCATGTGCAGGGAATAACTGGTACATAACTTGTCAACAGTTATGATCAACTACTTTGGTGCATCCTGGGGCTGACTCCCACAGTTACTTCTCTTCCAACTCCCTCTATCTCCTAACCAGTACTTTACTCTTGAATCAGGAGCAGCTGCTGTTGGTGGAGACATTTGGTTTGGTGACAAATGTGTTTATTTCTACTGCCCTGGCCAGCATTCAGCTCTGGACTGCTTCTTCCCTGAGCACTCTGGCTGCCCTCCAGCTTGACTGAGGGGTCCTAGGGACAGATTATGATACCAGTTCTTTCTAAGCAGACTGTGGCATTTTCCCATGCAGATGACTCACTGTTCTGTGTAGTACCTACCCTTGGGACCCCTGGGCCACTGTCTTCTGACTGCTGGGGAAGGAGAGGAGGGAGCACGTCAGGCACGTGGCCACCAGCCAGGAGAGCTAAATCTGTTCACACAGTGCTACCCACTCCTGCATCTCCAAAGCTGAAAGGACAGCCTCCCACGGGCCCCAAGTCGATCTTTTTCTGTTTGATTTATACGACAGCAGTGCAGCCTGGGAAGCTCAGAGTTGGAACAAAACAGAGGGAAAGTAAACGTCATGGGAAGCAACCTATTTTTGAAAACTGTGAGCTGACGCCAGGAGATTAGGTTCTGTTTGTCTTGGCTGATGGGCTCATTTAAAAAAAACAAAACAAAACAAAAAGCAAAACCACACACATGCACAAGCATGCACAAGCACACAAGTGCGCGCGCACACACACACACACACTCACACACACACGGAATACTCCTGCTGTCTGGATTTGCTCTGGCTGTCTGGAAGCATCTTGGCTTTGTTTAACCCATCCCCTGCTGCCAGGAGCTATTCTGTCCAGAGCAACACTCGGTCAGCAGGAATTCCGACGCTGACACAGCATAAAGCTGCCTCAGGAGGCCCCTGGACTGCCCTCAGATTCCTGTGCATCTGGGTAATGCCTGGCAGAGCCACTGCTGCAGGCTGGGGACAGAGGCCAATGATGACACATTAAGTGGGGGAGGGCCCACAGATTGTGGCACAGAGACAGTTGGCCCTGCTAAGTTGAGCAAGCCTGCACTGATGCAGGTGGCAGGAGTGTGGTCTGGGAACTGGGGAGGCTCCACACTGGGGCAAGGTGAATAGCAGTCTGCTATTCACATTACATGGGGTGAGATGTCTCCCTGTCAGTCTCCTGCATTAAGTCGTGGTGAGCTCCTTCAGAGCCCCTGCCTCTATTTAGCCCTGGAGCTGTGCTCTGCGCAGGACTCCATGCAGGCCACCACCCACCCTTATTCCTATAGGAACTACTGGCCTCCCAGTAGAGAGAGGGTACTCCAAGAAGCACCTTGGGCCCAGTCCAAGCCACAGGAACTGTATACTCCAAAAGGGCAGTGTCATCAGAGCCATGTTTCTCAGGTGGCCAAGGTATGCCAAGAGCAGCATGAGAGATACGGCACTCAGGGAGTCAAGACTGATGACCGAAATACAAGATGGAAATAGTAGCAGCAGCAGGCATATCAAGAAGCACCCATATCAGACCACCAAGTCAGTCTGGCACCTGACCTGTCCACTCATGCATCTTGCCTCCTACTAGAAAGATGTGGCACTTGCAATTCCTAGCATCCTTTCTCCACTTTCCAGAAGGTCACTGCTCCTAAGGGCAGTCTTGCTGCCATTTTCTTCAAATCCCAGTAATCTGAAACTCAGTGTAGTAGATATCTGGTGATAGGCTCTGGGTCTGGTTGGTCTAGGAAACAGGCCTAAAGAGACCCCTGACTCTAGTCTTAGGGTGGGACTACAGGCCACTTGCTCCTAGACCCTCTCCTGTCATGCTCAAGTATTGTGCGGGTAGGAGGACCATAGCTCAGTGCTAGAGTACTTGCCTAGTATGTGCAAGGCTCTGTGATCAATCTCCAGAAACACACACACACACACACACACACACACACACACACACACACACACAGATCTGTGGGGTGTCCAAAGGCAGCAAGGCTGGGTAGCAGCAGTTCCTCAGGTTGAGCCCCTCAACCTAAGCACACTCAGCATTTGGGACAGGAACAGAAGTCTCAAGTTTTTAAAAGTCTCAGAAATTCTTCCTTGAGGGGAATCCCAAAGCCAAGAGTTAGGAAGAAGATGGTACCCATATGCTATCAGGCCAAACAGGGCCTGATGCAGGGATGTCTATGACATGACACTGAGGGAGCAGGGCCACACACCAATTTGTACTATAGCATGGTCTCACCCAGATTTTTAGTAAACACAGAAAACAGTGTGGAAGAAAATACATTGAAACCTCAGTAGCAGTTACTATGAAGGCCTGGGTTAAAAGAAAAGTATTTCCTTCTCAATTTTCTTCCCTTTTATTTTGAGGGTATGGCCATGTGTTCTGTAATTGGCATTTTATAATCAAGAGAAATGTTAATTAAGGGAACTAAAAGAGAGAAGGAGTGGTATTGGCCTCTGCCCATCCTCAGGAAGTATGAGGTTGAGTGTTGGCCAGTCCCTCTTAACAACAGTGACAACAGATAGTCCAGTCCCTAGTGGTGTCCCCAGGTACAAAGTCCTACCACAGTGTATAGCAACCCTCCCACAGATGAGGTCCTCCTCACCTGGAGCAGTTCCAGATCAGATGAATCCTCCTGCCCGGGAACCATCTCTGTTAACATCTCAGACATGACTTTTGTATTTCCCCGAACCACATCCAGCTCGCTCCGCAGCCTGGCAATCTTTGGGTCACAGGGAGGAAAGCAGGAAGGAGATGTCAGCCAGCTGTGCCTGGGAGATCAAAATGAGCCACACTATAGGCAGGGGCAGATCTGTCCATTGGTACACCTAGTCATCTTCTGGATGGACTCTGCAGGAGCAGCTTTCCCATCTCCTTCTGGTCTGCCTGTAAGGGGCTTCAGCTTAGAGAGGACTGAATGGGAAAGTGAGGTCATCCATGCAATCTCTGTCACCAATAGCCTGTCTTAATGATACCAAGTGAAGAGTAATGTGCAGTGAAGAGTGCAGGAGCAGAATCACCTGCCTGCAGGGTAGGTGGGAAGGATGAGTTCCCATTCTGACGGACAGGAGACTGACATGGACTGTCCTGCCAAAGGCTCACTGTGAGTAGCTCAAGTCTACCAGCCTAACTCCTGGCTTGCCTCCTACTCACACTCCTCCCTCAGCATTGGCAGAGAAGTGACAATGACGTGGTCCTGGAACAACACTTGTCACCTACAAAACAACTGACTTAGCCCTCTGTTTCAATGGGGTTTCATAATACAGACACTGTCACAAATAGGAAATAAGGGTTTTGAAATACAAACATTGGATAGACTTATTTTCCAAGTCTGACCAGTTCTGAAATTTAATGGAAATTCTTCAGATTCATCTAAGACCAGGTTCTACAACTCATCTAAAAACATCCAGTTTGGGGTAATGTGGCATTAGCTATTAGGAAATGACCTGTAGAAGGGGGGCAGTGTTTGGGATAGGACAGAAACAGTACTTTCAGAAGACCTCCCTCTACACCCTCTGGCACCTTGCAGCCTCTGGCACCTTGCTGATTAAGCCACTGGATTCTGTTGGATAATTTTTCTTAAAGGATTGATGCGAAACTCTTAGTGACAGATAAGCCTGTTCACAATTCAATTGCATTCCTTTGCTTTTAGCCTCACGTTCTATTTCCTCCCTACTCGGGCCCTACACATACACCTACCCTGCATTTGGGCCACCTCCCATTCCCCAAGGAGCCTGTTCCTCTGTGTGCTGCACACAACAGGCCATTGCTTGCACAAGTCCTCACTGAGAGCCCCATGCTGGTTTCAGAACCCTCAGTGCTCAGCTCTGGGCTGCCTGAGGCACTGCTCAACTCTGGCTCACAGAGCACTCGGCTCTACTCCCCATCATGACATGACTACACCCTATCATGACAGCCTTGTATCTGTCTCCCTCAGGAAATGGGCCCTTCCATCTTTGTGTCACCACAGCCAGCACAGTGCCTGGCTTGAAGAAACCTGTGTATGTGTCTCCCAGAAAAATGAAAAAAGAGGCATCTGGCTTTCTAGTGGCCTGGAAGCATGCAAGTACCTGTTCTGAGTTGGCTGTAATAGGGCCAGTCACACTCAGAGCTGGGGCTTGAGGAGTAGAGTAGTTAGCAGGAGGAGGTGAAGAATAGGAGCCAGAAGTTGTCCTCTGTTGTGACTGGGACCTGGGCATGGTCGTGGCTGGATCCACTTCTGGGACACTCTGGCAGGGCAACAATAAAATCTTTAGCTCACTTGGGATGCTATGTGACCTGACCCAGCACCACAACCAAGCTAGGTGGTGCTTTCCCTCAGAGTTCATGGAACCCCTCTCGGCCCACCCAGCATCTCCATCCAGGCAGTGGGGCTAACAGTGGTTCCTCCACTCACTCTTCTCTTAAGGAGTTTGCAATAGGCAACCAACATAACTCAAAAAGACCATTCTGATCATGGTTCCATTATGAAGACAACCTTGGGATCTAAGAGGAGGGAGGGCTATAATAAGTTTTGCTAATCATGAATCCTTATTTGGTACCATAAGATTACATTTTGGCCTTTATAAGTAGACTAATATAAATAGCAATTATGCAATTTACCGAATGTTCTTTATAATTATAGGAACAACAACACTGCTCCATGTCATTATTAGAAGAATAAAGTAGGTTATGTTTATTTCACAAAGCCTAGTAAGTAGTTGGAGGAATCATAATGTGAATAATGCTTTGGAAAGTACAAGTCCTTGTGCTTTCCCCCAGGGCAGCTCAGATAACCTCGGGAACATTTGTGCATGTGTTTACAAGAGACAGCACAGCACACTGAGTTCTCTGAGGCCCCATTTCAGAGATGGGTAGATGTGGCAAGGTTGGACTGCAGTGTCTAGATCCTGGAGCTTTCCCAGCTCCCCCCCAGGACCAGGAGCTGCTTCCCAGCCCAGCCAACAGAGGGACTAACCTTCCTGAGAAATCATGAATGGTACTGCCTGTGTCTTTTCTTCTTCTTCTTCTTTTTTTCTTTCTCTTCCAGTACTAAAGAGTGAACTCAGGGCTCTGTACTGAGCTGCATCTTTAGCCTGGCCTTGATCATCCTGCCTTAGTCTATGGAGCAGCTGGGATTACAGGCATGTGCCATCATGCTTGGCACCTGCATTCTCTTAATTCTCAAGTGCAGAGTTGCCCAGTGAAAGCTGTAAGAGCTTCAGTGGTATTCCTGTTTATCAGTCTTTCCTGGGCTTTGAATCCCAAGATTGAATATGAGGAATACAAGAATGCTCAGACCAATGCTGAATGTTGATAGCTCAAAATATATTTAAGATCCATTTGTCTAGGTTGCCGTAGTAGCTCAGTAGCATATGCTTAGCATGCATGAGA
The DNA here is from genome assembly GCA_004027295.1 of Dolichotis patagonum. Lineage (NCBI taxonomy): Eukaryota > Metazoa > Chordata > Mammalia > Rodentia > Caviidae > Dolichotis > Dolichotis patagonum. Next base: position 12,019 of record PVJX010016279.1, read on the forward strand.
TCTTGGGTTGAATCTCTAGCATATTTTTAAAAATCCATTTGACTTATACAGTTAAAAAAAATGAAAAGTTTTTTGCCCCTGATGAGTAATGTTATCCCTGTGCACTGTTCTGAGGTGCTCTAGGGCTCAAGGGGTACAAGGACAGATTCCTACAACATATTCTAGAGGCCTCTCCAAAGCAGGTGCTAATGACCCTCACATAAAGGCTCTACCCAAGAAGCCATTTCCATGAAAACCCTGAACTGATCCCTGTATTATGTTCCTCCACAGTCAGTGTGAAAACCAGGGGGAGACATCCCTGCCACTTAATCACCAGTCAACCAGCTGTCTTACTCCTGCATTCCCCGTGTTATTAAAAAGAAATGCCCTGGAGCTTTAAGAAAGCACGATGATAAGCTGAATAATTCAAAGATAGCAGCAGAAGGGTGGTAGCAGCAGCTTGGCTCATCCGTTTTGCAGTCAGTTTTTCTAGAAAATGCCAGCTGGAAGCTTACCCGCTGGGGAGTGTGGATGGGAGACAGAGCGTCCAAGTCTGCCATGGGAAACTCAACCCCCTTCCTCTTCAGCTCCTCATATATGTGCACCACACCAGTGAGGTCAGGACTGCTCCGAAAGGCATCTGCCCATGCCTGAGAGGAGAAAGAAAGGCCCATGAAGAAGCAGCTCTTACCTAGGCTGCTCTGAGACTGGTAAGGCACTCAGGTCCTTTCTGAGGCCAATGCTCTCCTGTACTCCATGAAGCACGCTGGCAAGACCTATTCTGTTCCTCTCCTGCAATCACTGCCCCAGCACGGCTGGTGAAATCCTGGTTTCAGTGGTGCCGCTGAGCGTGAACAAAAACACAAAACTTAATTCAGCATGTATTTCCTTGGAGAAGAGGCAGAGAAATAACACCTAAGCACCGTGGAGCATACTGAGATGCAGGCATTTTCCTAGTCACAAGAAAATCAATTGCTGGGGCTGTTAGCAGAAGGGAGTAGAAGGCTCGGCTCAGTGGCTCCCAGTAGGACGTCCACCCTCATCGGAAGAGACAGGAACTATAGGCAAATTGAGCAGAAAGGAAAGGAGAAATTGATGTGTGATAGGAAATCAAAGCTAACTCTAGGTTTCTTCAACAGAGCAGGGACTGCTAAAGCTGAGTTGGCCTAGCCCAGCTAGTCACAAGCAGATGGGATAGTTTCAGCTCAGGGCACTTGAGCCCGCCAGGAGGCAGGCTATGGCCAGTGGCAGGGGCTCACTCCTGGGAGTGCTGCCCCAGCCCCAAGTTTCTTCTATTTCAATGTGCTGCCCATCATGCCAACACGTTTGCCCAAACAGAAACATGTATGAAAAGCACAATTACTAGTGTCCCTGAAATGAAAATTACAAAGAGATGAAAGAGTAGAAACGTGAACAGATTATTATTTCTGTTGACTTATGGAACTCGTAGTAATTAAAAAAAATCCTGCAGGATGAGGAGTAGCTCAGTGGTAGAGAGCTTTTGGAAGCATTTGGAAGACACTGAGTTCTATCCACACCACAGCAAAAAAATAAAAAACCAATTAAGAAGAAAGAAAGATCCAAAACCAGAAGTTATCCAAAGGGCTCCTCAGAAACAGGTTCCCCTCTAATGCAAATGTATCCCCAAGGAGGGGGCAGCACCTCTTGTGCCCCTGATGCCATTGCTAAGTCTGTCACTTCCTGCCTCCTGCGATGTATTCCAACCAACCCTGAGGCAGCTACAAAAACTCTAACCAACAAACACTTTCAAAGTTAAGAGGTCAGTTTCCAAAAAGCCTCCTTAATGATAACAGATGGGTGCCACTTACTACAAACAGTGGAATACTGAAGCTGAGCGTGCCTAGGCCAGCCTGTCATTAGCAAGTGGCATAGCTCAGCCTGACTTTCCTTGATGCACTTACTCAATTTTTGCATACTTAGGAACTTAAAGTTACTACGGCATCAGAACACCCTGTCTTGGTCAATATTTCTTCTGGATTCTGAGAAGGGCAGGAGGTGACTATAGAGCTTGCCCAGAAGGATGAGCTGGAGAGTCCTGCTGCCTCCGCCTGCCCTATCCATTCTTAGCTCCCCAGAGCCTGGCCCTCAAGCTGCTCCACTGCCTTCCACCTCATTCAAAATCCAGCTGAGTTCTGTGACTCCACATGCAAAATGCTCCAGTGTTTCAGCTTAGGTTCTAAACTTGAGCATCTACAGGCCAGGGTACAGCTCAGTGGTGAACCACTTGCCTAGCATACACAAGTCCTGGGTTCCATCTTCAGCATCACAAAAAACAACCAACCAGACAGACAGACAAATACTTTTAAAAAACAACAACCAAACAAACACTTTAAAAACAACAAAAACAACAAAAAACCCAACCCTTTCAAGTCCAAAGTCCATATATGCAGCATACTAGGGGAGGTAAGTCCTCCTGACACCACTCCATGCCCCTGTTCCATGGGAGTACAAGCAGCTCTAGGGACTCCTTTCAGTTCCCCTTGATCCCTATCTAACCCAAACTGGAAGCAATAAGAAGCAAAATTAAAGAACTAGCTGTCCTTTCCAGTCAGTGGACACTACTTGGGGCTCCATCTTCCATGGTGCAGCTGCATCAGGGATCTAGAAGGAAATCATATATCCCAGGCTGAATCAATCAGATTTCCCTCCTGCAAGGAGCTCAGCCCTGGGCCTCAGAGCTCTGGGTCTTTCTCTTTGGGTAAGGAAACTGTGCTCTATAAATGTGGATCCTGAACAGCCACATGTCAGCTCAGGGCCAGGAGTAGAGGTTCTGGAAAAGGTGTGGACAGTGCGCTGAGAGGTGCAGACATGCAAAGAGGGGATCTGGAGAGCTTTCTTTGTCCTTTCTGTCCTTTTCTAGTTCCAATCACACCCCTGGCCTGGGTAATAAAGGCTTCTGGGAGGGTCTACCTTGTCAGGGCAGCTCTCTTCTTTGCCTAGGCAGGCAGAGTTGGCACCTGTTATTTGCAGCTCAGCAGTCTTGGCTAGTGTTCTCTGTCCCCACCTGCCACAATCTCAGACCTTGTCTGGGCCTCCTGTGCAGCCTGGGTGAGATGGCTGCTAACAGAGCATATGTTCATGACAGCAATCTCCACTGAATAAGATTCTAATGCCAACACAGGAACAAATGGAAGTGGAGGGGCTTTAAAGTAATAGTCATATGGGAAAATGCAGAGATGGGAGAAATCCAGAGATGCCACATGTCTCCAGCATCTTTTTGGAACATGCCTAGGTAACTGTGCTCCTCCCTCCCCCTAACAGGTCAGCTACCTTTTGTTTATTTATTTATTTATTTATTTGGTACCGGGGATTGAACTCACGACCTTGCACTTGCCAGGCAGGCACTTATGCCACTGAACTAAATCCCCAGCCCAGTCAGCTACCTTTTGAAGGTACACACAGAGTGTCTTGTCCTTGCACAGAGAAGGCAGTCAGTCAACATCTGTCAGGTTAAACTGAATTCAATTCTCACGGTTACTAAGCATCCTCATTTTCTTACTTCAGAGAATAGAAAAAAAAAAGGTCACTTAGGCTGTCAACAGACAGACATGACAGTGATAAAGCAGGGAGTCCTTCTGGAAGGCTAAGCCAGTGGAGTGCCCTCCCTGGGGAGCCCTGTCAAGCCTTGGGAGGTGTGGTCTTCCTTGTGTCCCTAACCTGAAGCACAGAAGTGGCAGAGAGGGTGGGAGGCAGCTGTCTTCTAGATGAGGGCCTTAGTGGAAGGCCAGGCCTCACAGTGGTGGCAGCACACTGTCTCAGGGTTCCCTGACATAGGAGTTGGCCAGGTGATGACTGAGTAGCCACCTTACTGGAAGCCTCTTTATATACTTTCCTCTTTTCCTACCTGTAGCCACAGTATTTGGAGACTAAAAGACCGAGACACAGGCCTAATCAGGGGAACAAAAGAGAGAGATCACTTTGTGCCGCTTCCTTCATTCTGTCAGATTATGTACCAGACTTCAGACAAAATTGTGAACTACAGCCTATTCACTGTTGCATCCTTCTGGGTTTTGACAAGGTTTTGAGTCATCAATTTTCAGACAACAGACAACTGCAAATTTAAACTAAGGGTTCTGAGATGCCTGTGGACAAAAGGGAGCTCTGTCCTATCCTGCTTATGTACTAGCCTGAACTTCCTGTTCTCAGTGACAGGGTCCCCAAGGGGTTACATGTTCACTCAGAAGGTTGCTGTGGGCCTTCACTGATGGAAATCCTGTGGTTGGGGCTGGGGATTTAGCTCAGTGGCATAAGCGCCTGCCTTGCAAGCCCGCAGTCATGAGTTCGATCCCCAGTACTGATAAAAAAACAAAAACAACAACAACAACAAAAAACCAGTATAGAAATCCTGTGGTCACGCTTCCTGCTGGATTTTTGAGGCAGCCACCAGGTCTCTGACACCTCTGGAGAATATAACTCCCAGGCCTCTTAGCCCTCCTGCCCCATTCCTATCCTACCCTAAACAGCTCACTTTCTTCAGTGGAAAGAAAAGTCTTCAGTGGAAAGAGAATATTTTTAGACTCTTTGCTAGGGTGCAGGGAAGGGGTGGAGTAGCATGACCAGGTCAAGGGTACTCCAGCATGACCCAATTTCTGTTCCTCAAAACAAGCTCAGGGAAAATCTGAAGGATGTAAGAGGAGGAGCAGTCCTCTTGTCTTCTCATCAAGTGGGACTTAACAAGAAGAGACAAAAACACACAAGGTCTGGGGATAAAGTCAGGGCAGAGTGCTTGTCACATGTGGCTTTGAGTTTGATCTCCAGCACAACAGAAAAAAAAAAGAGGTGGGGGTGGGGAGGAAGGCACACAAGACCAGGCAAGGGGAAACTTAGGGATGAAGGTGTAACAGTGGTTAGAGAAACTGTAGTGCTTGGGGTGGGAATGAATACAGGCAAGCTGCTAACTAAGCCTGTCTCTCCACCCGTCTCTCACACTTAAATAAGGAGAACAGACCCAGAACCATGCTGTCATGCAGGGTTTACACACTGGACTCAAGCTCAGAGAAAGGTAGGATGGCTTTCTGGTGTTCTGAGGGGACATAGGCCTTATGGGTTGGTTCTTGAGGAAGTTGGGGAGGATGGAATGGCTAAAGGAAGACACAAAGCCTCAATGCAGAGAGCGACCAAGGATGCAGGAAGAGCGGGGAGGGACTAGCTGGATTCTGTTTACAGTTGGTCCAGAGGACTGCTGGTGGCAAAGGCATGTCATTGGAAATGCTATTTCTATGGCTGACTGTATACTGACATACACTGTGACCAGTACTCCAGGAAGGGAGCCAGGGAAAGTAGGCTTGGGGCATGCAGACTCACAAGGATAAGCTCCAACACTCCTTTTCCTAAATGCATAGAAAACAACAGAAAAGTTGCTCTGAGGATGGCAGTGTTGCTCACCCCTAGTACGCTTGCCTAGTATGTCCAAGGCCCTGGGCCCTATTCCTAGCACCACAGAAAATATAAACAAACAAATGAAAAGCTGCTTTGGAGCTAGTCCTGCTTCCAGCCCCTAAACTTGGCTACAGCCCTGCCTCTACCCTCGGGGAACCCAAGGTGGGGTGGGGTGGGCTCAGGTCTGATGTTAGGAACCAGATCCATGATTCCATCTTCATCAGGGACCCCAACTGGACTTCATGGGTGGTGGTAGGGTAGTAGCCCCATCACTGTAAAAGCTTTTCAAGTGTTCAAGTGTTTGATCTACTTATCTAGAAAGGAAAGTTGAGAGCCACTGCCATCGGCAACATTCAAAAGCTGGCTCAAATTCTTTTGGGCTGTGCCCAGGCCTCCTATCATCTGCAAGATTCAGTTTGCCCTGTTAAGCTGCTCACTTCATTTAGACAAGAGAAAGAAATAAAAGGAATACAGATAGGAAAGAAAGAAGTTAAATTATTATTTGCAAATACTATGTTCCTCTACATAGAAGACCCCAAAACCTCCACCAAAAGACTCCTAGAATTAATAATCAAATTCAGTAGTACAGCAGCGTACAAAGTCAATATTCAGAAATTAATAGCATGTACACCAATAATAAACTCATGGAGAGAGAAATTAGGGAAATAACACCATTCACAATAGCATCAAGAAAATTAAAATACTAAGGACTTAAGAACTAACATATCCAAGGAATTGAAAGAACTCTACAATGAAAACTATAGTACTCTGAGAAAGAAGATAGAAGATATCACAAAAACGAAAATGGAAAGATAGTGCCTGTTTGTGGACAAGCAGAACCAATATAGTCCAAATGATTATATGTCCAAAACTGTTATACAGATTTAATGTAATCCTAATCAAAATACCAATAGCATTTCACACAGAATTAGAAAAAGCAATCCTAAAATTCACACAGCACTAGAAGAGACCTATAATAGCAAAAGCAGTTCTAGGAAACAAAGGCAAGGCAGGTCGTATTGCATTCCTGAACTTTAACTTATACTAAAAAGTGCAGTGATAAAAAACAATATGGTATTGGCAAAATAATAATAATAATAATAAATAAAAGTAAAAACAAAACGAACAAACAAATAAAAACCAGACTGTGATCACTGGAATGGAGCAGAGGATATAGCAACAATTCCAGGCATACTCAGCTACGTTATCTTTGAAAACGCTAACTAAGAATTAAACTTTTGCTGGAGGAAAGACAGTCTCTAACAAATGATGCTGGGAAAACTAGCTATCCATGTGCCGAAGACTGAACCTAAACCGTCTCTCACCATATACTAAACTAAAATGAATCAGAGATCTAAATATTAAAATAGAAACATTTAATCTGCTGGAAGAAAAAAATGGTTAAAACTCTTGAAGACACAGGTGTAGGAAAAGACTTTCTGAATAGAAACTCAGTTATACAGTACAAGAAATGACACCAAAAATCAACAAATGTGATCACAACAAATTAAAAATCTTCTGCAACAAAGGAAATCACCTACAGAGACAACCTACAGAATGGTGAAAAATTTCTGCAAGCTATTATTCCTCAAAGGAATAATATCTAGAATATATAAAGAACTCAAAAAATTAGACCCCCCCAAATTAAAGACCCAATTAAAAAATAGGCATCTTAAGTGAATAGACACTTCTCAGATGAAAAAGTACAAATGGCTAATAAATACATAAAAAATACGCTCAAGTCCCTTATATAAATTGGCATAGTATTTGCATATAACCTACATATATCCTCCTGTACACATTAAATCATTTCTAGACTTAAAATTAGATATTATTTAAATGACTTACTACAGACTTGCTGGTCATTTGAGAAATGCAAACTATTCTAGAAAGAATGACTGTCATCAAGAAACCAATCAATAACAAATGCTAGACAGGCTGCTGGGGTGAGTGGGCTTCTTCATGATTGACAGAAGTGTAAACTGGTACAACTACTATGGAAATCTGTATGAAGAGTCTTCAAAAAACTAAAGCTAGAAATTCCATTTGACCTAGCTATTCCCCTTCTAGGTATCTTTCTGAAAGAGTTAAAGACATCATATTATAGTGATATATGCATACTCATGTTTTTAACAGTATAATTCATAATAGCTAAATCTTGGAAGCAGCTTATATATCCATCAACAGATAAACGGCTAAAGAAAATGTGGTATTTATATCCAATGGAGTACTATTCTGCTACTAAGAAGGATAAGCAAGTCATTTGTAGGAAAATGGATGTACTTTAGGACCAAAATGTTAAGTGAAATAAACCAGACACACAGGTTTGAGTATCACATGGTTCTTTTTTTTTTTTTTTTGCGGTACTGGGGATTGAACTCATGACCTCATGCTTGCCAGGCAGGCGCTTATGCTGCTGAGCTAAATCCCCAGTCCATCACATGGTTTCTTATATGGAAAGCCCAATTTATAAATAAAGTGCAAAATAAAAGACAGACAATAAGGAAGAGACAGAAAGAAATGTTACTGTAATCTAGCATAGACAAAAGAGTACCGTGATTTTGTATAATTGTTTTATGTGCTTTTTATGTTATGTGCCTGTTAGTCTGGCTGTTAATCTGTATTTATGAAATTAACCTGATAAGGACTTACAAAATAAATAAAAAGAATCTGATGCTAGCAGAAAAAAATTTAAAAAGGGTGGAGGAGAAGGGGAAAAAAGAATTGAGATGTATTGTGTACATGTACCGATTCCCCACAATGAATCATTATGTACTGTAAACATGTACTAATAGAGTAAAAATGTTTTTAAAACCTGCTGGCTTCACAAAGACAGGGCCAAAACCAATCCCACCCTACTTCTTGGGCAGTGGGGTTCTCTAAAGCCCCAAGACTTATCCTGAAAAGTGGATAGTGAGGAAGAATATGCACTGTGCGAGCATCCATACAGTAGTTAGCAGAGCCTCTTTACTCAGCCAGATTTGTACTGTAGCCTGCTACCTACTCACAGCTAGGAGAGCCAGGGATCTGTCATCCTCTGTCCCATTCCAACCTTTTGTTGTTTCTGCTGGGATTATTGGGGATCAAATTCTGAGCTTTTTGTATATTATGCAAGCATTCTACCACTGAGCCACACCCCCAACTCCTATTCTATTCTTCCATTCTTCCTCCCTCTCCTCTTTTTCCTTCTCCTCCTCCTCCTTTTTCCAGTACAGATTGGATTCAGGGCTTTCACATTGAGTGGCATCTTCAGCTTTTTATTTTTTAATTTTTTTTAAGTTTTGAGATAGGGCTTCCCTTAGTTGCTAGTTTGCCTAAGCTGAGCTTGAACTTGTGATCTCCCTGCCTTAGTTTCTCGGAATGCTGGGATTATAGGTAGGCATCATCACACTGGCCTGCCATATCCCTCCATCTTTAACCCATAACCAGAGCAACACTTTCTCTCTCATGGGGAATTATCAGACTCTCTAGGGAGCTTGTTCAGTTTTTAAAAGAAGAGCAGCCCCTCAGTTTCTTCTGGGATTAGTTCCAGAATATTCTGTGAACATCAAAATCCATAATGCTCAAGTCCCTCATATAAATTGGCAGTGTATTTTCATATAACCTACATATATCCTCCTGTATCCAGTAAATCATTTCTAGACTTAAAATCAGATATTACTTATATGACTTAATACAATGTAAATGCTATATAAACAGTTGTTACGTTGCATTGTTTAGGGACTACTGACAAGAAAGTCTATGCACATTCAGTAAAGATGTAGTTTTTTTTAAAAGGCTGACACAATGCAGTACTTCTCCATACTCCACAGATATTCTAGAATGAAGAAGACAGAAAACACAGTATGTTGGTGAGGATGTGAAGCAACTAAAGCTCCTGTGTGCTGATGAGAGTGTATTGGAGGAGCATGGAAGGGGCCTCTGACACCCACACTTCTCCCCCTCCTCACAGCCACAATTATACACGTGCTAAAAAAAAAATACTGTGTAGCAGAAGATGCCCTCCCCTAGCCAGTACACTTCAGTTATTTGCCCAGGTAATAGTTCTGGTTACAGTTTCTGTTATTTTTATTTCTTAGAAACAGCTTGTCATTCGATGCATAGCTGGTGGCCATAATGCATATTGTAAGACCCAGTCCTCAACTGAGAAACCATTCTGCCTCCGTACTTCCTACTTGCTAATCCCATATAAGCCCTAGATCACCAGAGATCAGGGCCTGGTTTAGGAAAGCAGATCCTAAATCTGCTTCCAAATCCTGAGTGTCATTTTGGTGTTTGTTTGCTGTTGCAATTGCACACACACTCTCCACATAAACTGTTCGGGACTCTGGTGACACTGCTTCCCTAGGCTCTTAGGAACAGAGAATGAGGCAGACAATAGAAAAGTTAGCAAAGCCATGCCTGGTGACCATAAAAGAATGTAAAGTCAGAAAGAGAACAAGGGCAAAAATGTATTCACACAATTTAAATTGGATGGCGTGGGACCTTTGAGGTGCACCTGAAATTTTTTTTTTTGTTTTATTATTTGTGCCCAAATTTTGGTGCCAACATTTTTTTTTTTAACGGTACTGGGGACTGAACTCACGACCTTGCGTTTCCCAAGCAGGCACTTACGCCACTGAGCTAAACCCCGTCCCAGCACCTGAATTATAAAGAGGACCCAACAACTCTAAGAGCTGGCAAGGTCACGTATAGGCAATGGTTCCTTGCCCCTTTTAAGTCTCATGCCCAACACCCTCAAGAGCCACTCTGTGACCACACTGCTTCTATCTACTTAGCCGCTCACTTATCTGGCTACCTCTTCTGCTCTTGCTAAAGCCCCACTCCTACCTCTGCCTTGGTCTCCCATCTCCTTGTCGCTCCTGCAGGCTTGGCTCACCTCTGCCATTATGGCTGACTAACCTGTGTTGGATATCCTTATAAACTGATGAGTCCTGTCACCAAGTGCTCTGTCTGAAACTCAGGTCTGTGTATAGCCCAGTTCAGAAACCTCCAGTGGCTCCCCACTGCCTACAGGACCAAGCCCAACCTCAGCACACACAGGCAACAGCCCTGCCCATTCTCCAACCTCAACTCCTGGTCCTTCTAAGTTTAGTCCCAGATTTTCTTCATTACACACTGCTCCCCATGGGATGGTTTTTTAAAACATGACTACAAATCCTTTCACTCTCATCTCTTCAAGAGATACAGTTTAATTTCCACTCTTGAGGCGGAACCTGATGACTATCTTCTAAACAGAATATAACAAAAAAAAGTGTGTGACCTCTGAGATTAGGTCATTCTAAGACCTAGTCTTGACATCCACGTGGTCTCTTGCCAATAATCAGTCAAGACCTAATGGTTCTCACCAACAACCACAGGGAGTGTGATGCTAGAAGCCCCAGTTAAGCCTTCAAGTAACACAGCCTCCTGAGAGACCCCAAGTCCAAGTTGCCTAGCTGTGCTGCTCCTGAGTCCTAGCCCACAGAAATTCTGAGACAATAAACATCTGTTGTTTCAAGTTGCCAGGTAAATTTTACAGAGCCATTAATAACAAAGACATCTCAAACATATGAACTACTTTCTTTGATGATTGTGCACTTTACATATGTTCTTCTCTTGGTCTGCAATGCCTCTCATTTGCTGACTTTTCCACCAAGCTCCTCCTCATCCTTCAGGGTCCAACAGAAATAGTACCTCCTCAATGAAACATCACTTAATGCCATCCCTATCTCTTCACCCACCCTAGAGTTCACCTTGCCTGTGACTTCACCAACCCTGCACACTGCTCCCATGTGGTCCTTCCTACTCCACAATGTCTCAGAAGCCTTTGTGGGCAGCAGAGGGTCAGACACCCAGAAGGCTCCATCAACTTTCTGGAGAGCCACTGCAGAGTTTCATTCCAGTAGGATGAGTATAATGAAAATAAGTATTTTGCAACAAATATTTAAACCCAGAAGCCTCCATATTTTCCTCCAAATGGGAGGAGAGCACAAGGACTCATCAGAGGCCTCATCTTGCTCCATTACAACCAGTTGGGTGCAAGAGGCCTACCTGGATCAGAGCAAGTACTTTGTCCTGCACAATGGTGGGAGGGTTGTTCTTGGGGGAGATGATTTTGACCAGAACACTGTCAATGAAGTCTCGGTTGGCCACAAGGATGTGGAAGCGGTGACCACAGTTCTTTACACACGTTTCCAGTACCTGGTGGGGAGAGAAGGGCAAGAAATCACCACTGTGGAAGGTGGAGGAGACAGTAGGCCCTGAGGAGGCTGAGTTTTCCTCCATCACCTCACCCTGCTCTTGTTCCTAGATCATCATCTGACACACCTCCTCCATAACCAAATCTCCAAGGCATATACATTCCCATACTCTTAATTCAGCCTTTCCTCTGGGATAACAGCAGCCCCTTGCTGACTGAAAGCTTCTGTCCCTGCACAATAATCAGGCAATTAATTGGTAATTGAGGCACCAGTTTTGCATGAGGATGCTGGTGTTTTAATGGAATCAAAATGACTGAGCAGTCCCTGAAAATTAGCATTTTAACTCCTCTCTCTGGGCCTCTGAGTATGAGACATTAGCCAATGGGACACAGGTTCTGTCACAGGAGAAGGTTGCTGTGACAGCCTGAACTGCCTAGTGAGTTACTGGCCCTTGTGCATGAGGAAGCAAACACACACACACACACACACACACACTCACACCTCTGCTTCTGCAAATAAAAATTAGTGATGACAATGGATCTTCCACCTTTGACAAATGGTTTGTAGGCCTCAGCTGCTACTTGGCTTTAAGGTTCATGTTTGGATCAGACCCTACTCTCCTTCCTTTGTCAGGGAGAAACAAAAGCCTCAGCTGCTCAGAAAAGCTGACATTTGGGTTCTGATCAGATAGACAGTGTGGGTTTGAAATTTCCTCCATGAATGGACCAGTACAAGTCCCTCTGGGTCTCTATTTCCTCTTCTGAAAGATAGGGACAATGAGCCTTCCCTTACTAGACTATTGGGAAGATTAGAGGGAATATATGTAAAGAGCCTAGCAGTGCCTGCACAGAATAGAGGTGCAGTAAATGATAAGTATGATTATAAGATTATATTTTATAAGCCTGCTGAATGCATTTTAGTAAAGGAACAACTTCTTATTCTCTCACAGGACAGGTGGGAGGCACCACAGAATTCAGAGGTCCAAGTGAACAGTCTTGAACAGAGTTCTCTCAACCTCTTAGCTCTCTGGAACCAACCTCATCTGGCCCTTTCCAAACACCTCTTCCCACCACTGCCATATTTGATTAGCTAAGCATGTGTCCTTGGAGGTCACCCCCAGCAACAGAGGACAGTTCTGACTTTCTTGGTTATTCTCTTTTGCCCAAACTCATCTGACTACAGGTAGCTTATACAGGCATTCCTCAGGGCTGGCTCAGACCTTGACAAAGCACTGACATAAAGAAAAGTCCAGAATTGTGACACTGCCTAAATGCTGGTTACATGCCAGGTATAGGAGAGATCCCTCCACATCATATGTAATTTCATTCTCACATCTGATTGTTCTCTTTTAGTAGAATTACCCATTTTTTAAAGTTAAGAGGCTTAGAAAGAGGAAGAGACTGGCCTAGGTGAAAACTGTGGCACAATGGCAAAGGCAGGATGGAAACTCTAGTCAGCCTTCTCAGGAGGTCTGGTCCTTCCACTTATCTGAGGGCACTGGGCCATTTCTCCCTTACCACTTTTCTCTAAGAGCGACCTCAGCTGAGAGCCCCTTAGACAACAGGCATTACCTACTATATTTTTTTTTATCCCTGCCCTTGTTCCTTGAAATAATCCCGTAGAGTATAACCCCATGTTAGAGATGAGGAAGCTGAGGCTCAAAGGTGCAATATAACTTAACCTGGGATGCCAGGGTCAGGCTGTCCCACACCTGGAAGCTTAGCACCAGCCAAAATCACTCCCTTCTCCATTGCTGCCTGTGCCTCCAGAGGTGTCACACTCCACTCAGCTTGCCCAGGAGGGCTCCAAACTGACCATCCTCAGGGCCTCTGAGTCACTGTGGGTTTAACTCAGCCAAGGAGGTATTTCCACTTCTTAGCCTCTGCTTATACCTGATTCTGGGTAACCAGAAGATGCTAAGCATTCAGGTTCCCTCAGTGACCTACAGGAAACAGAGAGTTCTTCCTTCCTTCAAGTAGCTTACAGGCTCCCTTTTCTCTAGTATTCTCTAAATCCACCTCCTTCCTGATCCAGGCAGTAATTGCTGGGCCAAGCCCAGTGACAGGAAGGACACTTATTTCATGAGGGACAGGTAGGAAGGGTAGGGCAGAAGACCAGGGAAGCAGGATTGAGTTGAAAAACTGAAAGCAGAGGGGTGGGGCATGGGCAGGTGGCAGGGCAGTTGGAGCCCCACTTCAACTCCTAGGCCTCCCTTCTTGCCTTTATGGAACAAGTCTATCAGACAGCAAATTCCAGGTCAGTGTACCCTGGGCAGAGTTGCATGTGCTACAGAGCAGGCCAATGCCTATCCAAGCAGGAGATGTAGGAGGTCCTCCTTGGGTTGGCAAGGATGATTTTAGGCCATCCTAAAAGTTCCTGGTAAATTTGTCTCTGTGGGTTTTAAGGCATGAAATACACAGTGGCAATTTTCTGAGATACAGCTGAAGCCCATGAAGTAGGTGGGTCTCTAAGAAATCAGAAGCAGAAATTTCAACCGTAGACATGAAAGTTCAAGTATATAGTCTTTTAGGGTTTCTAACTCCTGCTATGGATAAATATTAGCACCCTTTATGTGGTAACATTAAATTGGGAAAGGGCCACAAGAAGCAGGGGGATTGACAGCAACCAACAGAGTAAGTGAAGCCAACAAAGAGCAGAAACAAGACCATGCAAAGTATGCCAGGTAGGGCCCTGGGTACAGGGACAATGGCTATGTGTCCCAAAGGCATCACTGGGCTTGAAACAGAAATCAGGAAGAGTCAGATGATGTGTACCATGTCCTGCTATAGTAAGGCAAGTAAATGCAGATTTTTGTTCAACACAGTCACCACAAAGCTGGGCATACACAGAGAGAAGTGTTAAACACCAGGAAAATGCCCTGACATGTTACAGTTTATTTTCCAGTGATGTGAGTTATTGAGAACTATACACTTTGGGCACTACTCTAGATTTAGTGAACATTGTGGTTCAAATTCTGAGGAAAAAATAAAAACTTTCAACTCTTTTTCAACTAGCCTTTTCTTTTTTAATATTCAAATCCCAATTCCCTGGCATACATAATTCTCCTAATAAGTTTTAAGTTTTTACTTGGGTAAGAAATACAACGGTTATTTTGCCTTAAAGGGAAGCATGTTATGACTGTCTTGGATAAATAACCCACTATTTGAAACCCACAGAGAAGTCGACATGCTGACCTATTATAGTTTCTATTATAAGAACACACTGAGGCCCAGATTTTGCCACATCTGAAAATCTGTTAGCTTTCAAGACAGAAATAGCACCTGAAGTCTCCCTTTTAATTTTCTGACATCTTAAGAAGGGAAAAATCTGATCTGTTTGTCCTGAGTCACTTGGCTAACTTTTTCAAGAGCCTTTGCAGCTATTTTCAGCTTTTACCTGAACAAAAGATCACTTTATGATGGCAACCCACAGCTTGGTACCTTACTAGCTGTGACAACTACACAACTGCTACATCTCCCTGAGCCTCAGTCTCTTTATCCCCATGTGGCAGATAATGAAACCTATTTTGGAAAGTGGTTATAAACATCAACATCTGAAAAGCTTACCACAGTCTGGGGCAAGAACTAGATAGGTGGAAGCCAATGTTTTCCTAAGGAGAGAACTGACACCAAGAGTCTCAGAGCAGACTGGCAGGCAGAAAGAGGCCCCACCACAGCCTCTGGCTCCTCTGTTCTGGGCTTCTCCACTGGACTGTGCCACCCACGCACTAGTATGTATACATTTACCAAACTGAAGTTTACCCCTGTTTCAAAGGACAGTGGGAAACCTGAGGCTCTGTGTGATGAGAAGGTTCTGCAAGACTCCAGCAGCACTGGCCCAGAGCCATTTGCAAGCTGTACCACGTGGGCAGAGGGAAGGCCCTGTGAGGGGGGCTAGGCCGTAAGCATGAGGCTCCCAGGTCTCCCACCACAGGAGAGCAGCACTCACCGTCAGTGCCAGCATCACTTCCCTGTAGTTCCGGTTCCCGCTGAGCCGCTTCTTTAGGGCTCGAATGGCATCTTTTGGCCTGGAGAAATAGACAGACAGGAATGGGAAGTTTCAGACTTCATTTAGTCTAGGAAAGGCAGATAAAATTCCTTGTGAGGATAGAAATCCTCACAAGTACCACTTTTGGGCCCTAGTGCCCTCCAATTTGTGTCAGCTAGCATACATACAAGGTTATTCACTGAAGCATGTTTTTAAATGTAAAAGATAGGAAAACAAACTAGGGGCTGGGAATATAGCTCAGTGACAGTGTCTGCTTGGCAAGTGTGAGATTGTGAGTTTCATTCTTGGTACCAACAAAAAGGAAAACAATTGAATGGCCACCAGAAGGAAAGAGATTCAATTCTATCATGGCTTATCCACCCACAGGAATATTACGCAGCTGCAGAAAAGGATTATGCATTGTTATGGTTCAAAAATCAAAGACAAGTGCATAAAATCATTTTGAAGAGTGCATAAGAGATGTTACTATTTGCATGTCAAAAAGACAGCAAACACTTTACACAGCATGTGTGTGTGGCAGTAAGAGAATCTCTAGAGGGAGCCTTAAGAACCTGGTAACAAAAGTTTCCTCTCAGGAAGGAAACCAGGTGGGAGAGGGAGAGGGAGAGATGTTTTTCACAGGGCTGCCTTGCCTCCTTGAGACCTTTTGAGTTTTGAATCACATGTCAGTGTTATTTGCTTAAAATAGTAACTAAATCATTAGAGAAGTGCTGGAAGACATGTGGCATGCGTATCATTTTTCTTTTAAGACAAAAAGATGTTAACATATGTGTGGTTTTTTTCTAAACTAGAATCTCAGTATTTGGGTTTAATTGCAGAGTGAGTACTTTGTGATAAATAAGTGGGTTTTGGGTTGCCACTTGGGCGCTCATCTCCAAAAGGTTCACTATCATCTCATTAGTGTATGGGAGCACTGAAGAGAGTTTTTCTAGAGAAATCAAAACAGAGATGTGGAAGAGACAAAGGCCAGATACATGCTGAGGCCTGGATGTTCTGCTCTTGCTGGACTCCATGGAATTCCAGAGAAATCTTTAGTGAGTCTCCTCAAAACCTAAGGGTCTATGTACTGTGAGGTTATATAGCTGATGCAGATTCCCATGGAAAACCTTGGAGAATCAGAGCAGTACTTAGTTACAAACAGGTCTTGTTCAACAACTTGTTCCTAAGCTGAAGGTCTGGACTGTGAATGAGTTCTTCCTAAAATTACTGTTATGCCTAAGACTTAGGATTCTGAGCCAGCCCTCTAAGCATATCTACTACATGGACCTTTTGTGTCTAACAGGTTTAAAAATGTATTCTACTAAGGATTCAGTAAAGTGTGGACTAAGAGCTGCCCCTGGCATGCAGCCCTGTCCCCTGATGCCTCATCTCACTGTGTTCCAGCAGAACTCCTACCTGGTTGCGGGCCACTCCTGTGCTGTCACAAGTAGGCTCCAGCTTTCCATTATGGATATCTCATTTTATCTGCCTTTCCTAGACTAAATGAAGTCTGAAACTTCCTATTCCTGAAATTCTAAATGTTTTTACTCTATTTACCAAATGAAAAAGTCCTTTCAGATGTGTGAGGAAGCAGGGGGAGGAAAGGTAGAAGCTCTGCTCATCAGCCTAATTTAGAGAGAAAGATACAGTAAGTTGGAAGGCAAGAAAAGCTTCTGAAAGAAATTTTTTAAATGTCCCAAACCCCCTATTTACCATTCCCAATTTGAAATATAACTACCCTACAGGAATTCTTGGCTCCTACGTCAAAGGACTAACAGAACAGGGATGTGTCTTGGCTAAGCTATTTGCAGAATGGTTGTAGCTTCCAAACACAGACGCTGATTTCCGCAAATCTGGGACCTGAGTGGCTTTCTGCTTTGAGGGGCTGAGTTGGTGAAATTCAGCAGCTTCTTGCCAAGAACATGAACTGATTTCTTCTCTCAGGGGATCTGCCAGCACACAGTCATCCCAGAACTGCAGCTGCCGGCCCTCTCAGCACAGCCTCTTTCCTTTCCTCCTGGATATCCACAGAAGAAAATGGACACAGCCTCCAAGGTCATGGGGCCTTGTGCTCCATGTCCCAGTGCTCGGGTTCTTTGGTGTATAGGGCAACCAGACAGACCACAGGCTGTCAACTGAAAACTCATGCCCATGTTGCAGGAGCCAGAGCATGTATTTCTCTCTGTCCCCAGGGAAGAAGATTCAGAGAAGAGCACAGAGTGAGGTCAGAGGAACTGCAAAGTTTTGAAGAGCTGCCACAGACTAGGTGGCTGGAGTTAGAACCCAGACAGGGCAGAGGTACTCAGTAAAGGCCAAAATAGGGCAGGCAAGGATTAAAAAGATATGACGGCATGTGTGAGGCAGCAAACCCTGAGAGCTACAGAAAGTTCTCCACTGGTCCTTGTAGCTTGAAACCTCTTTGTTCTTCAGCTGCTTTTCTGAGCCGCTTTTTCATCCCCACCCTTCTCCTACAGACACAGCTGCTCCTCCTCCATAAACCTCACTGCCTTAGCAATGATCTTGCTCTACTGCATTTACCAGTTTCCCCTCTAGCTCAGAGGCTGCAGCATACACAAAGATCCAATGAGCTGGGGAACATCAGAGATGGTCATGAAAATGGTTCACGTCAGCAGATCCTCATCGAAGATGCAGATCAGAATCACCTGGGGAACAATTCTCAAATCCACATGTGTATGTCCCAGTTTGGTAGGCCTGGGGTGAGCCCTGGTAAACAAGGTCTCAAACACTCCAGAGTGCATTATTCAGCAAGACACTCATGGTTACTGAGTGTGGAACTGTCACACAAGGCCGTGGTGTCAGTACTCCTCATGCAGGGAGTGACCCCAGACCTGGACACTGGATAAAGCCCAGGGAGAGGGCTGTGAGTGGCTTACCAATATGTGCTCACAGTCTCCCACAGAAAAAGCTCTTTATAGGGGCTGGAGATATAGCTCAGCAGCACAGCACTTCTTGGCAAACATAAGGTCGTGAGTTCAATCCTTGGTACCAAAAAAGAAAAAAAAAAAAAAAAAAAGAAAAAGAAAAAGAAAGAAAGAAAAAAGCTTTGTATAAATATGAGACGGGCAGGCAGAGCTTCAGTGGCTGGAGCCAAGCGAGCCAGGACTTGAACCCTGCATGTTCTCCTCTTACTGCACTGTAGTCTTTGCAGTTTTCTTGTCACTAAAACAGGCTGTCCTTACCTTATATGGTTGTTGGGATGTGTGTGTGTGTGATGATGCAATCTAGGGCTGGGCATGGGGCCTGGCATAGGGAAAAGTGCTCAGAAAATGGCAGACAGGGTCAGAACAGTGAAGACACAGAGATCATTCCCTAGGACTGGCCAGGTAACTGACACCATAGATGAAAGTGATGATGACAACCATTGGCAATGGAAATCATTAACGATTTCCTGCTGGCTTGAACCACTGATGGTATACACATGACTGTCCATCAGTGGGTGACTCGTAACACCAGTAGGCTCAGGCTGTGTGGCTGTGAGACATACAAATTACAGCCCTGTCATGAGCATGTTAAAGGATAAACAGCAAATCCATTATGTAGCATAGTTTGGAAGGAGAGAGAGAGAGAGAGAGAGAGAGAGGGTGAGGGGGAGAAAAGAAAAAGAGAAACTGAGACACAGGGAGATGGCATAACACACACAGCCATAGGACAGTGAGCAATGACCTAGGCTGCCAACCTAGGCAGATGGTCTGGGCTCTGCACATCTATGTATACTTCCTATGCACATGTTGCATACGCTGCTGTCCAGCTCCAGGTTCTACCCTCCTGTTACTTCCCTGACTGATGCCCTGGTGTTCTAGGTCTTAGAAGACGCCACTGAATGTTACTTCCTCCAAGAAGGCTTCACAGCAGGTAGCCCCACGGCTGGTTGGTGACCACTGGATGGGTTACCCTGTCTCTGTAGCTATATATAGCCCCTCTATCTCTCTCCCTCTTTTCCTCTCTGCATCCCTCCTCCCTCTCTCTTTCAGCCCTTGTCATGCTGTGTTATGATTATGTTTACATGCCTGCATTCCTCATCAAACTGTGAGGGCTTCTGGGACTCCATTCATTTATTCACTTACTTAAATATTTATCAAGAACCAATTATGTAAAAAAAAAAAAGAACCAATTATGTGCACTCTATGCTTGGTGCTGGGGATAAAATGGTGAGCAAAACAGATGGAATGCCTGCCCTCATGGAGTTCATAGACTAGAGAGTTTCAGGGCAACACAGACACTATCAGATATCACACAGACGAGCCTCAGTGTGATATTGTGTATTGTGAAATCATGTAACAGAGGGAACAGATCAGGAAAATTAAATTTAAATCAAGATCTAGTGAATGATGGGAACCACCTGGAGAAAGAGATTGGCCAGGGAAAAGAGATGGCCAGAGAAAGATATTGGCCAGGGAAATAGACTGGCCAAAATCCCCCAGCAAGGGCTGGAAATTATTGGACAGGGTACCCTACCAGGAGCCCAACTTGTGAGTTTTCCTCCCTTTTGGGAAGAAATTTAGACACTCATCTAACAGAAGAAACACACACATAAATTCCTCAAGAATTACAGTGGTGGGCTGGGGATTTAGCCAGCGGCATAAGCACCTGCCTTGCAAGCACAGAGTCGTGAGTTTGGTCCCCAGTACCAAAAAAAAAAAAAAAAAAAAAAAAAAAAAAGAATCACAGTGGTGCTGTCACTCAAAACACATGAATAGCAAGGGAAGGTGTGACCATGTCTTCTTCAAGGTGCCTACAAAGCAGCTCACTAGCCTTGGTGGACTTTGGAAGGGGTTTAACCTCTTTGGAAGGAGATCTCAGGGTTTCTGTACCTCCTCAAGTCATCTACGTATTTGCGCAACGCCCTGTGTATTCCCTAATTAGTGGGTCTTTTTCATGCCACTCTGAGCTATGAGGCACACTTCCTGCAAGCCTCAAAGCCCCAGCCTGAAGCCAGTCTCCCCAGGAGGCAGCTACACCTGCCTTGCTCTCTGTGCCCATAGCATTGAGTACAGGCCTCAGTGACAAGCCCAGCCGGTGTTTGCAGGTCAACCTCCATGGGGGACTGGCACATTCACCTTGGTATCCTAGGAGGCTACACCTCTCCTTGCAAAAGCCAAATGCCACTGGAAATCTGAATAATCAAGCAAATGAGTGACATTTGAGAGGGATGCAAGGAAGAAAAGAACACAGGAAGGTATGAAAGGAAGGGGCCAGGCCGAGCCCAGCATTTACAGTACAAAGATGGGTCAGAGAAGGCTACCCAATTCCACAGCCATTTGTACTGTCACCAGAGGAGCATCTCTCTGGGGACTGAGATGGAAGCTCAGATCTAGTCCTGGTCCCTGCCCTCACTCTGCTCTACCTCAGGAGGCAGCAGCTCCACACTTGGCTCTGTAGGTTCCAAACCTTAGCAATTCTGTTTAAATTAGCTGTTTACATTCTGCTGACATTGCACATCAGCAAATTCCATAGTTGCCACCTTCTGAATCTTGCCAGCAGGCAATGACTTCTGTCTCCCTCCTTCCTCTACCACCATCTTGGGCAAGCCCACCATCACTTCACACCAGGAGAGTTGATGTAACAACCTGCTGCTTTGGCTGCTCTTGGCCAGCCACCAGCCAGGCCATTCTGAACACAGTGGACAGTGATCATTTAATGTCAGAGCATGCCACTATCTTGCTCTGGTCCTCTGTATCTTCCTCTCTCACCTGAAGTTGAAGCTACAGTTGGTGCATATGAGGCTGTTATGGTTTGTGTCTAGATGTTCCTCCAATACCTCATGCAGTCATAGCATTTTTTCAGAAGTGCCTGAATCTAGAGCGTGTGACTGATTCATAGTGCAGTGTTGCGATTAAGGGTGGGTGATTAGTCACCTGATTGGATTGGCATCACTATAATCCTGGTAGACTGGACATAATATAAGGCACGGAAGGAGGTTTGTCTCACTCTTTCATTGCTTTTGCTGCCTAACACTGCCATGAACTGTTACCCCTCTGCCATGTGCTACCCTGCCTTGGAGCCAGCCAATTATGGACTGAAACCTCAATAAACTGTGAGCTACATAAACCTTTCCCCCTTTAACTTCGGGTGCTGGATATTTTGTCTCAGCAACAAAAAAGTAACTAGGACAGCAACCCTGTACTTCCAGATCCCCACCACATTTCTGACCTTATCTCCAGGTACCTTTTTCCCTTGTCACTCCACTTTGGAACCACGGGCACCAAACATACCAATACCCTGTGTCCCAGGACTTCCCAGTTTGCTGTTTCTTTCACCTGACAGTTCTTCCTTTGAACAACCTCATGCTTCACTTCTTCTTCAAGTCTTTGTTCAAGGTCACCTTCTTTAGGAGATTTTCCTTCACTACTCTGTTTCAATTGCTAATTCCCAACCTTCTGTCTCACTGCTCACTCCACAGACTGTCCCTATCTGACCAGCTTATGTGTTTTAATTATCTAGTTCACAGTCTGCCTCCCCACCCTGGACTGGCATCTCTCAGAAGGAAGGGCATCTGCCTTGCTCCATACACACAACAGGGCCTGCAACAAGGCAGTCACTTCATATATATCAAGGCCAGTGTGTGGCCGTGTCTGAGTCTCAGCTGTTTGCTTCATTATTTGGGGGTTCAACAGGGCACAGTGACAGTAAACAGTGTTTATGGTATGAACAGAGTGCTAGATACAGACCAGTTCGGAAGACATATGAATACAGTAAAGCTATAGTACAGAAAAAGACACAGTAAAATGATGACCATAATAACAGATCGGCGGGCCAGAATGCAAGAGGCCATAAGCTAAAAAATGAACAAACAAACAAATAAGCAAACCCAGTTGTGCTGTGCCATGTGTCCCTTTCTCGCTCCCCAACTCATGTGACGTGGTCCTCCCTCCATGTGCACTGTAGTACCCTACTCCTGGGGCTCTTGTCCAGCAAACTTGGGTGAATGTCTATTAAGGGGAGGCAGGGGCCAGGGAGAAAAAGTGGGAAGAGGTGACAATTTGGCTGTAGAAATGAATGGCCAGTGGGAAGCCAGGTAACCAATTAGCCTCCACCTGTGATTCAAGGCAGGTAGTTAACAAGAGGTTGTCACTGTTTCAACTCAAGACTGCTACTGGGAGAAAGAGAAAGATAGGAAGAAAACAAATCATTAAGAGTGCCAGTTTATTAAATGTTAGAGTAAATAAACTAACCAGAAAAGAAAACCAAACCTGCCACCCTTGTGTCCTGACAGGCTCTCAGTGGACCCCAAGAGCCAACTGAGCTCCCCAGGAGCAGAGTGGTATGGAACATACCCTTCCTCTGTCTCGTTGATGATATCACAGATCTCCATGTTCAATGTCCAGTCTTCACTCTGCAAGGAGCCATCTGTTGCCTTTTCTGTGAAATCAGAGAAAAACTGGTTTGTATTTCTCCTGGAGCAAGGGGCCCTGGCAAGACATGGGAAATGACCAGAATCTCTACATTCTCTGCCCAAACAGATGGGCTGAGCTTATAGAGCTGATCTGGGAATGCTATTTTCACAAGACAATACCTAAGGAAGAACTGTGCACCAACATCATATTATGGGCTGTCATTCTCCAGTGCCAGACTGGAAAGCTTGTCATATGTCTGAGCCAGCACAGTCACCCAGGAGGACTGCTGTGAGTTCAAGACCAGACTGGGCTACATAGTTAGTTCAAGGCCAGCCTGAACTACACAGTGAGACCCTGTCACAAGAAAAAAAAAACAAAAACAAAAAAACAAAAACAAAACAAAAAAAACCACCACTGTTTGTACTGGGAATATAGCTCAGCGGCATAGCTTCCTGAAAAATGCACGGTCCTGAGCTTGATTCCTAGTACCCCCCACCTCAAAAACAAACAAACAAAAAACAAAAAACAAACCAATTTCTTTAAAGGCACTAGGAATATATCTCAGTGGTAATGTACCCATTGGTTCAATCTTCCATATCCAAAAAAAAATCAACTGCAGTAGCTAAAAACATCTCAGAAAAAGAGGAGGAAGAGGGAGCTTCATTTAGTGGCAGGCGAGAATTCTACCACTAAACCACCAATGATACACTGATGGGAGGAGCATCATTTAGTAAACCACTCTAGCATGGTGTTCTGATTTGGCTCTTAAATGTCCCCTGAATTTCTGGTTACCAGCCTGTGGTGCTACTGAGGGGTGGACAAGGCTTTGGAGGTGGAGCCTCATGGGAGGAAGTGAGGTTATCAGGAGCAAACCTGTACAGTGGGTACTGGGGCCTTGACCTCTCTTCTTTCCTTTGCTTCCTGGTTGCAATGAGGAAGGCAGCTTTGCTCTATCTCATGCTTCCCACCAATGGAGCCAACTGACTATGGACTAAAGCCTATGTAACCATGAGCCAAAAATAAATTTTTCCTCCTTATAAGTTGTTTATCTCGGGTATGTGTCACAGTGGTAGAGAGCTGACTAACACACATTGTGTTGCATGCTTTGTGTACATTGTTTTATTTCATTCACAAAACAATCTAACACTTCAATGGGGAAAGGACATTTCTTTAAACAAATTGTGCTGAAAAAATTGGCTCACTACATGCAAAAGAATGAAGTTGGACCCTTATCTTACACTATGTACAAAAACTAACTCTAAAAGACATAAACCTAAGAGCAAAAACTATAAAACTCTTACAAAAAAATCTAGGGAGAAAACTTCATGGCACTGGACTTGGCAGTGATTTCATGGATATATTACCAAAGGGATAGACCACAAAATACAGAGAAACTGAACTACATTTAAATTAAAAAGAGTTCTGTACATTAAAGGACTCAAATAGCAGAGTGAAAATATAACCTACAAAATGGAGAAAATCTTTCAAATCATATATATGGTAAAAAGCAAACATTCAGAATAATACAGAACTACATACTCCCAACAACAAAAAGCTACCTAATTAAAAAATGGGGAAAGGACCTGAACAGACATTTCTTCAATAATGAAATACAAATGGCCAATAAATATATGAGAAGATATTTCATTATCATTAAGCATCAGGGAAATTCAAACCAAACACAGTGAGATACTATCTCATACTCATTGAAAAAAAACCACACAAAACAAGTGTTAGCTGGACACGGTAGTATGTGACTGTCTTCCATCACTCTGGAAGGTTGAGGCAGGAGGATCACAAATTCAAGCTCAGTCTAAATAATTTAGCAATTTAGTGGACCCTGTCTCCAAATAAAAAACAAAACAAAAAGGGCAATGGATGTAATTCAGTGTGAAGACCCTGGGTTCAATCCTCAGAAATATAAACAATAAATGATAGTGAAGATTTGAAGAAAAGGAATGTAAAAAAAATAGCAATATAGAAAATAGTATAATGGGCTCTCAAAAAATTAAACATAAAGTTACCAGAACATCTAGCAATTTCATGTTTGAGTATATATGCAAAGGATTTTTTTTTTTTTTTTTTTTTTTTTTTTTTTTTGGTACCAGGGATTGAACTCACGACCTTGCGCTTGCCAGGCAGGCACTTAAGCCACTGAGCTAAATCCCCAGCCCAATGCAAAGGATTAAAATCAGGATCTCAATGGGCTATCCACATACCCACTATCACAGTGTGGTTGGGTGACATTTATTTCCTCTGCAACAACTTGGTACCAGAGTACAAGTATCAGAATGCTTAGGCTGGGTTGTGCTCTGTTACAGCCTGGCCTGGACTGTCTTGTGACTGCCTGTCTGCCTGCCTTACCCATTATATAGACTCCTGGAAGTAAATTCTCAATCTCCTCTTAGCTCTGAGAGCACCTATCAATCGAGTAAGTGGCATTGGCACTATGTGGTTTTACTTTGCCTTGAAGTTGTAGAGACAGCTGCCTCAGAGTACTCTGGGGGGCATTTAGATGGTACTTCATGTGTCTTCTGCCAGCCCTGTTATCTTCCTTTAAAGGGAGATCAGGAAGGGTGGGGACAGTTAAAGAAAAGAATGTCCTATAAAGCAAGGATAAGAAATTCATTTTCATCTCTCCAGTGGAAAGGGGGAGTATCTGCAATTAACATTCATAAAGCATGTTAGGAATCTAAAGCAAGAGGCAATAATGGTTCTGTGTAGAATGATGGAATTGATTTTTCTTTCGACCTTTTTCTTTGTAGAGGCCAATTGTGCCTCACCAGCATTTCATATTATTGGGTATATTCTCCCATGAACTGCCTACTCATCAAACCCTTTTCCTTTTTCCACACCTGGCATGGAGCACCCCAGAATGCCACATTTTTGTGTAGGTGGGCCCTACCCATACCTGACTGTTGGGGAGATAGATAAGTGCACTGTTTTCTTCTCCACTGTTATGGCTTGTGTTTAGGTGCCCCCCCCCAAAAAAACAGATGTGGTCACAGGTGTGGCTTTTTCAGAAGTGGCTGGATCTAGAATATATGATGCTGGAATTAATTCATGTGCAACTCTAGGATCAAGGGCACAATAGGATTAAGGATGTGAGCACTACTCTCCCTAAGTAGCCTGGATTAGATAAAAAGCGGGGAAAGAAGTTGTTAAGGTCTCTTGCTTGCTTGATTTTGCTGTTTTCTGCTTGCAATAAACTGGTTCTCTGCAATGCCCCTTGGCCATGCCACCCTGCCTTGGAGCCAGCTGATTAAAGGCTGAAACCTCTACAAACTATGAGCTAAATAAACCCTTCCCTCTCTAACTTTAGGTGTCAGGTATTTTGTCTCAGGAACAATGAAAGTAACTAAGACATCCACTCTCACCAAAAAGATGTTCCTGAATACAAAATGCCCTATTTTGCTTTCTGGTGCTGGCTACTTCTGAAGTCACTATATTTAACATCAAAGTGTAGAAAGCAGCAGCCAAGAAACCAAGCCACTGGATTGTGAAGCTCCTCTGAGCAGGACTGCCTTTGGTTTCAGATTGTACGGGATGGGTGGCTAGGTAGCAAAATTATGCTGGGGAGAATACTACAAACAGTATGACCACTGCTGTCAGAGTCAAGGCTTCAGGGCATTCTGACCTTTGTTCTATACCAGGCAGGAAGTGGCTTTTTCTGAATGGAGAAAATACCATGACAACAGCATTAGGATGATATGCTACTCCTGCACTGAAGGTTTGAGGGTGCTGTATCTGACCACCCCAGCCCAGTTCTGGCTATTAGCACATCACCAAAGGGCTCAGCATTTTGCAACCAGGGTCATGGATGTTTTCATCTCTATCCATCCCAGAGAACTAGCTGTTGGGAATGACTTGCTCTGTGGAACACTGTGTTTCTGCTATTGCACCAGGTTTTATTTTAGAATTTGACAATTTATGTGATAAAAGAAATGAGATTGAACTTCACTTTCCTCTGGCCTGGGGACCTGAGCATGTGAGGGAGCCCCCAGTGAGTGACTTCAGTTCCAATCAGACACAACTTTGTTCCCATTTGCTGGAAATTCTTTTATGAAGAGAAAAATAAGAATTGATTTGAGCTGCTCTGCCAGCCTTACTTCCTTCATCTATCTCAGCACAGCCCAATATCCACAGTTCTGTTTGTGTGGCATTTCTAGCAAAATGAAAAGAAAGAAGTGTTCTTTTTGGGTTGGCTCCTTATAATCAAAATGAATATATATCTTCTAGTTTGAAAACTCAGAACCCCAGTAATTGAATAGAACATACTGACCCTGAGGATAAGTTATCATGCCTTTGAACCCCTTGCTGGTATTATTAGAGGAAGGGAGAGGGTGAATATAAGGTTAATGGATTCTGCTGCTAAACTGAACTTGGAAATGAGGTTTCATTGATTTAATATTTCCTCTATTAAGCATCCCAAGACTGTGTCCCTTGGGGTCCTACCAAAGAGCAATCTCAGTATGTCACAGCCTGAATTCTGTGAAGGGGGTGATAACTAGCACTTGAGGGCTCCTGACCAGCTAGCCTCTCCCCTTACTAGCCCGAAAGGGTCACAAGTGCAGGCCTGCAGGCAAGCCTCTGGCCTCAGGAGGAGCATCTTGTGGAGAAGACTGCCAGGGTGATGGTAGCAGACAAATCCTTTACTGTATGTGGCCTGGTTAGTGAGTCACCTCTTCTGAGAGGGAACACTTTTGAAGGGAGGGGTGTTCACAGACAGCCAGGTGTGGCAGGAAGAGCAGGGGCTAAATGCAGGCCTCCATACCGATTGTTCCTTCTCTGAACAAAAGCCAGGCCACAGAGCACTCTGCTGTTTTAGGGGTCACTCTGGGCCTGTTCCCTCAACTTTCCAGGAATCTCTACCTTCAGTCTTTTTTTTCTCTACTCCAAATCAACTGGTGCCTCACACCCCTCTTATTGGGTGCCTGCTCGTACCCCTACTCTTCCAGCCTTGGCCCTCACATTGACTGCCCTCACCTGCATGGCTCCAATCTCCCTAGAACCCCAGGCCTGCTGCTTCCTGACCCTGTAACTTGAGCAGGGAGGGATTTCTCTAGGGTATCTGGGGTCCATCTGGCTCTTGCTCGTTGCTGAAGTGCTCTCTCTACCCCTCCTCATCTTGTAGGCAAGGATCAAATCCTGCATCTGCACCTGCCAGATTGATACCATCTGAAGACTTTTAACTAAGATCATCCCAAATCTCAGACCACTTCCCAGCCCCCTGTGCAATCTACTGCCTTGCATCTCATTCATCAGAAGGTACAGTCTCATCATTTGTGGCTGAGTTTGTTTTGTGATGGTGGTCAGAGGTCTATGAGTGCCATGTGTGATGAGTAAAAAGGGTGAAAAATATGGGGACTGATCCTTCTGGTTAAAAAAAAAAGTGATAATTAAAACACTGAAGCTCTTTTTTTAAATGCAGACTGAAGGCTGCTGCACACATTTTGAGCAACAGCTATATTCTTGGAGTGTGTTGTCACTGCTTCTAAGTACAGCTTTTGTTTGGATGTGTGAATGCTAGAGTGTTATATAAAAAGCATCCAGTAGCTGCATCCAGCAGAACAAGTACACTTCCAGCTCACACAGAGGTCATTTATTTTATTATTTGAGTATCAGTGGAAGTGTGGGTTGTATTAGGCTATTGTTAAAATGGTGGTGATTGGATCCCTCCCATGAATAGAGTTAGGACAGGGCAGTTTTGAAAGTCAAAGATAATCAACTTCACATCTGAACTAAAGCTTTGCAAGTGCACAGAAC
>PVJX010016280.1:0-40573 GCA_004027295.1 Dolichotis patagonum
GTGGGAAGGCAAATTAGTACAACAATATGAAAATCAATGTGGAGATTCTTCCAAGAACTAAAATTAGAAATTCCTTTCAATCCCACCATTCCCTTCTAGGTATCTCCCTGAAAGAGCTAAAGACATATTATAGTGATACATGCAAACCCTGTTTACAGCAGCTTTGGACATGGCATCGAATAAGACTCGGCCATGTTTTTTTTTTTTGTTTGTTTGTTTGTTTTTTGTTTTGTTTTGTTTTGGTATTGGGGATCGAACTCACGACCTCGCGCTTGCCAGGCAGGTGCTTAAGCCACTGAGCTAAATCCCTGGCCCCATGTTTTCTTCTTGAAGTTTATATTTTTAATTTTACACTTACTAACCATAACTATGTACAATTACTTTTGCATTCTGTTTTTCTATATTGACTTGTATATCTGTCTTTATGCCAATACTAAACTGTATTAATTTCTGAAATTTTACAAAATTTGAAATCAGTAGCCTAAAATCAGTAGTCTAGTTTTGATCTTCGCAACATCTTATTTGGCTGTTTTAGGTGTCTTTTTCCATACAAATTTTAAGTTACTTTGTCAATTTCTATAGATTACCTACTAGAATTTTCACAGGGCTTCCGTTGACTCTACTTTTTAATTTGGAGAGTACTGCCACCTTAAGAAAATTGATCTCTAATTTATAAACATGTATGTATCTCTACTTATTTATTCAGAATACAGATCTTATCCTTCCTTCGTTAACTTTGTTCCTATCTTTGAATGCTATTGTTAATTATTTTCTTAATTTCATTATTGAATTGTTATGTTGACTGTGTATCCTATGGCATTACCAACCTCATTTCTTAATTCATTTTTTTTGTTTGTTTTATTTTGTTTACTAGAATCCTTAGAGTTCTTGGAAGACAGAGAGAAAAGAAAATTTGGGGTCTCCCTGGAAGAAAAAGTCCCTTTGTACCCCATGTGAGCCAGAACAGCTCTAGCTTAATCATTTTTATGTGTTGGGGATTATCTCAATACACACTTTGAGCACAAATTATCTACTGTTCTTTCATTCTGCAAGTAAGGAAACTAACAGCCCTCGGAACGCCTGAGTAGATGTGGCGAGATTTAGAGCAAAGTGAAAAACTGCAAAGGTAAAATAGGTATGACATGAATATATGAAACAAAAAAAAAATGAATCAGTAAAATGGCACTCAGTCTTTTTCCTCATGAAATATTTTATTATCTCATTATAAAAATTAATTCACAGCAGATATAATTAAACTTTATGTAAATTTCATAGAAGAAAAATACATAGATTTGTCATTTTGCTCATCACAATTAGGAACTGCATTTGAAAAGGTTAAAGGTTTTCGTAATTGTACTGTTATTAAATGCCACGTGGACTGATACCATGCAGGTTAAGCCAATCGCTATGTAACTGCTGTTATTTGCAAATCAGCTTACAGGCGACCCCTAAGTACTAGTCCTTCTGAATTTATTGCCATTAATGTCACCAAGCCAGTGGATTCTGCCATGTCTTTACTGTTTATTTATAAAGTTTAGTGGTAATCTGCAATACTCTTGCTTTCCATGTATAATTGCTTCTACTTTTGAATTAATATTTCATGTAACACTTTAATAGTCCTTTTCATACACAAAGCTCATTTAAAGTGTATAATAGCCCATGTGTTATTAACTCTCTTTGTCAGAAAGATGTTAGTGAGAGCTGAATACAAGCAAGCAGGGAAAGAAAACAACCAGGACTCTCAATTATTAATAGGAGATATACCGAGGGACTTTTACATACTGGGCACAGACGGTAAAGGGTCTTATTTTAAAATGGCATGAGATTGATAGCAAAATTACTGTGAAAATCCCCAATAAACTATGAGAACAAGAACAGAGAATAATGTGTATATTTTTAAATATTTAGAGAATTTCTCACTTTATTATGGGGGAAAAACTAAAGGTGTTGTACAGTAATTTAAAGCTATGGTTTTTGACCATTTACCTAACTAATTATATTATAGACAATTAGTGTCTTCAATAGGAAACCAGTGAAATTGCTACTTGTTAGAAACTATAAGGTCAAAAGCTGCTATTTTAAAATCTTGGGCCAGGGATTTAGCTCAGCGATCTGAGTGCCTGCCTGGCAAGCACAAGGCTATGAGTTCAATCCCCAGTACCAATAAATAAATAAATAAATAAATATGTTACTTTTTGTTGATGTATCAGGAGGTGTCAGGAAGCAGTTGAAAATGGGTTATTGCTACAAAAGATACTAGAAATTTATAAAACAAGTATTTTCACTTAGAAATAATGGTATAATTGGGTAGAGGTGCACATGACACAATATTTTCCAAAGCCTTCCACTGTATCTGAAAACAAAAATTTTATGCTCCAAGTCCAACTAAATTTTTATAAATACATTGCTCATATAGAAAATCACAGCTTATCATAAGCTATAAATGTGGCACACAAGGGCTATAAATATAAGACATTTTAAATGAATTCTACAAAAATTGCCACTTATCCCTTGAATAGAGGATATTACTTACAACATGAAAAGAACACCAAAAATTAGACCCCCCCAAAAGATACAATCAAAAAATGGGCAATTGAAATGAATAGACACTTCTCAGAAGAAATTCAAAAAGAATTCAAATTCAAATAGTATTTTCAACATCTTTGGCCAGTAGAGAAATGCAAATCAAAATAGTGACATTCCATTTCACTCCAGGAAGAATGGCTATCACTGAACTCAAAACAAGAAATGCTGATGAGGTCAAAAGAACACTTCTGCACTGTTGGTAGGAAGGTAAAATAGTTCAACCCCTATGGGAATCAGGATGGCAATTCTTCAGAAAACTAAAATTAGACACTTCATTTCACTCAGATAAACCTCTTCTGGGTATATCCCCCCAAATTTCAAGACATTGTATTACAGTATATATGCATACCCATATTTACAGCAGCAAAATTCATAATAGTTAAATGTTGAACATGGTCTATACATTGATCAATAGAGGACTGGGTAAAGAAAATGTGGTATTTATACCCAGTAGAGTACCACACTACCATAATGAAGGATTCATTTGAGTTACTTGTAGGAAAATGGATTCACCTTGAGACCATAATTTACGTGAAATAAATTAGACACACAAGTTTAAATATTGCATGGTTTCTCTTATATGGGAAACCAAAGTATAAATAATCTAAAGAGCAAAATAAAAGACAGATAATAGGAAACAGGGATACGGAACTTTTTAAAGTAGGAAGAAGATCTAGAGATGAAGAGAGTTAGGGGAAAATGAAAAGGAAATGAAATAGAATTAGCAGTTTTTTTTTTTTTTTTTTTTTTTTTTGGTACCGGGGATCAAACTCACGACCTTGCGCTTGCCAGGCAGGTGCTTAAGCCACTGAGCGAAATCCCCAGTGAATTAGCAGTTGTTATGTACATGTACCAATTCCTCACTATGAATGTAGTCATTATGTATTGCAACCACGTACTAATAAAAGTGTGTTAAATGTACACAAAGGAGTACTTGTTTCCATAAAGAAGGATAAATTTGAGTCACTTATAGGAAAATGAATGACCCTGAGACCATAATGGTAAACAAAATAAATCAGACACGGAGGTTAAATAGTGTGTGATTTCTGTTATATGAGAAAACTAAAGCATAAGTATTTTAAAGAGCAAAATAAAATAAAGGGTTGGGGATTTAGTTCAGTGGAATAATCACCTGCCTGGCAAGCGCAAGGTCATGAGTTCGATCCCTGGTACCAAAACAAACAAACAAAACCCAGAAAACAGGGAGGTAGGCCTTTTGCGGATGGGAAAGGGATCTTGGGATGGAGGCAGAAGGGAGGGAGTTGAGGAGGAGAAATAAAAAAGGACTAAGATGCAATATGTATATATATCAACCCCCCCATAATGAATGGATTTATGTATTATAAACATGTACTAAAAAACTAAAAAGAAAGAAAGAAAGAAAGAAAGAAAGAAAGAAAGAAAGACTAAATACCTTGCAGCAAGCAATAGAAAAGATGTTTTGAGGGCATATCAGGAATTGGTCAGACCCCACCCATCACAGGCTTGAGAGTATAAAAGAATAAACTCCTTTGAAAGACTTTACTTTGAGGGTTTCAAGGCATTCTGCTCATGTAGGGCTGCCTATGGAAATGTGTCCCCATGTTCAGGTACTCAGGAACTGAGAGAACACTGCAGCTGTGGAAGGCATCATGCTATTGATCCAGCTGGTGAAAGACCTTGCCATCATCTATGTGTTGCTGGTTTTTCAGACATGCAGAATCCAAGACTTGTGCGGTCACAGAAGCTTCCACCCAGATCTCAAAGGAGAGTCTAGGAGGCCAGGCAAAGTGCCTCAGTTTCTTAGAAGACACCACAACCATTCTCCCTAATCAACTATTTTGCATCTTCCTGAAACTTGGTGGATAAAATACTTCTGCTGTCCCTATCAGAAATGGCAAGGCTTTGAGGGTCCTGCCTTTATTCAGGAAGCTCAATTCTAATTTCTTATTAAGGCTCAAAACTATATCCCAGCTGTTACCCAACTCCCCATAAAAATATTCAAGCCCAGACTTTGTTAGACCTATTTAGGTGATGGTGGGATAGGTAATTTGGACCCACTATGCTACTGAAGACAACTAAACATCTGCTAATACAACCACTTTCTCAAAAGTGCTTACTTTAAAAAAAAAGTTACAGAAATTACGGAAGCAAGATGATAAGAACAAAGATTTGCCTTGAGCCAGGGACATTTGCTATTCCAGAAAATGTAGACAGGAGGACAAAGCGATCTATATCCTAAATCCCATGTCATGGGAGCACTTGTTGCCCCAGCTGCTGACAGTGTGATCAGAAAACAGCCTCTGGTTATTATGCTCCTCAGGGGTTATTTCAGCTGCAGGGAGCCATCTGGCTGAGATCGTATCACACGGTGGTACCTCAGTTCACGAACTTAATTCTTTTCACAATTCTGGTCTCAAACCAAATTGAATGAGAACCAAATCAAATTTCCCCAGAAGACCAATATTGAACCTAACCACTGAATTTGATTCCATTCTCACTCAATTCAGTTTGCAATCAGAATCATGAAAAGAATTAAATTTGTGGCCCAAAGTACCACTACTCTTTCTAGCATAGACTGAATCCAGAAACTGTTTGAGATGGAGGTATAAAAGCTTGGTAATTTTGTTCCTACTTAACATAACACCAATGAGCCATGTCCATTCAGCTGTCTTTCCATCAGCCCAATCTTGTTCCTTCCCCTTCCCTTTCACAATCATTGATTCAGTGGTAGTCCCCCCAAAACACTGAGCTCCATCTAGCCAAGCAGAACTAGGAAAGGCATTGGTATCATGGATTGGGTTTTCTGTGAAGTGAATCTTTCGATAGTGTTGAAGAGTCAGGGTAGAAAAGTTGGAGTCCAGGATTTAACCAAGGATCAACTATGACCCAGAAAACCTAATCCTAAATTTGAGAAAAGTAATTTCTATTGAGATAGCTGGGACCTTCAAGCTCTTGACAACAGCAACTCAGTCTATCCTGAAGAATACCTACAAGTCAAAAGTAAAAAGAATAATAAACCAGTAGAAAGTGGGCAAAAAGGTAAGATTTAAAGAGTAGTCTTCAGGAAAGCACAAATTACAATGAGTAATGTAAAAGTATAATATATATTTGATCCACCAAGGTGGCTAAAACTTAAGACTAACAATACCAGAGTAAACAAGAATGTGGAGCAACAAGAACACACATTTAGAAAGGGAGTATAATTGGTAAAAACACAGCTCTTTGTTTTGCTTTTGTTTTATTATGTTGGTACCAGGGATCAAACTCACAGCCTCACTCTTGCCAGGCAGGCACTTATACCACTGAGCTAGATCCCTGGCCCCAGTAAAAACAACCTTAGAAAATAGTTTGGTATTATCTGCTAAATTTAAGATATATGCCCCATGACCTAGCAATTTCATTGTTGTATATGTTCTTTTTTTTTAAAAAAACAAAACAAAATAAATGATACAGAATTTTTAAAAAATAAGAAATCAACACTAGTTAATATACTACATATTGTTATCTTAGAAGTAGTTGTTCAGGTGACAAGATCTAGGTATAAAAAAATGATCAAACAATGTTCTTATCTATATGAATCAGAAAAAATCTATAAGGATGTCCATAGCAGCCTATGCACTGCTGCTCATCATATTATTTCTTACAGTAACAAGAAACTAAAAAATCCAAATATATGTGGCATAAAATACGTAACTTGTATCCCTTAAATGAACAAACCATTTTCCAATGAAATAAAAACAGCAGCAAGAAATAAAATGGAGATAGCATTCAAATGAAACATTATGGATAAGCTAACATAACACTGAGCAAAAGAAAACAGACACCAAATGATATTTTTCATATGATTTGATGCATATGAAATTTAAAGTCCAGAAAATCTATAATGTTTAGAAATACACATTTTATGTAGTCAAGTATAAAAGAAAGACAAGGACAGGGCTGAGGATGTAGCTCAGTGGCACAACACCTGCCTGGCAAGTACAAGGTTGTGAGCTCGATCTCTGGTACCAAAAACAAAAGCAAACAAATAAAAAGAGAAGGACATAATTACCATGCTAGTCAATATGGTAAACCATGAGTATCTTACAAAAATGCTATTAAAGTGGCCCTGAAGCAAGGCCAGCAGATTACTGTAGCTGCTGGTTTCAAACAGGAGCCTAAAGAGAATTCTTTATGTGGTCTGTTGGCCATTTCAGAACTTTGGAAATGGAATGGTCAATTCATCAGAAAGAAACAGCAGGTGAGTGTGGCAGACTTTTGGCGGCCTGCAGGACAGAGAGCTTGGCGCCTTGGGACCTGCACCATGAGGTTGACTCGGGTTGCCAGGAGAACAAGGAGCTCTTCCCCTCAGTGGGGGGCGGCTGTGAGCTTGCTGAGGCACGTGCTGGGAATCAAACATCTCACGTCATCCTGTCCCCTGTCCCGTGTCTCCCCCCCCCTTAGCAAATGGGAGCCAGTTCACTACACATCTTGTGAAAAGATTGGGTATGTTATTTAGTATGAGCTCCCCTTATGCAAAGATATGAACAACCATTTGGAAGAAAACAAGAGACAATATGACATATAGTGAAGATCTCTGGTTGTCTAGCTTTGAAATTTATGCTTTCTTATGTCCCGTCCTGTTCTGTTTTGTTGTGTTTAATTTTACCCCCTTTAAAATTAAAAAAAAACTGCCATAAAAAATGCTATTAAAACTGTTAAATCAACAAAATTGCAAGATGCAAAACTTATAAAACTGGTTGTTCTTTTATACACTCACAATGAAAAAATATAATGAAAATTAAGAAAATAATTTCATTTACATCAAAAAGAATAAAATGTATAGAAATAAATTTCTTGCACACTAAAATACAACATGTTACTCAAACCTTTAAGGAAAATAAATATATAGAAAGGAATATCATGTTCATGAATTGGAACAGGTAATGTTTTTAAGATGGTGATATTACTCAAATTAATCTTTAGGTTAATTTAAATATCAGCTGGGTGTGAGGGCACACACCTGTAACTCCAGCATGCAAGAACCTGAGACAGGAGGATTGCTACATGGGCTACGAAGTGAGTTCAAGGCCAGTCTGAGATGCAAAGCAAACCTCTGTCTCAATACATACATACATACATACATACATACATACATACATACTGTATTGGTTACTTTTCTCTTGTTTCTGAGACAAAATACAAGACGCCCAACATGAAGGAAGGAAAGGTTTATTTAGCTGACTGTTTGTGGAGGTTTCAGTCCATAATCAGCTGGCCCCAAGGCAGGGTGGCATGGCACAGGGGCAACCTTTCAAGGCAATAGCCAGAGCAAAAGGGGGCACACAGGCCTTTTTCCTGGCTTATACTGTACACAGGCCACCCCCTGCCCTCCAAGGCTGGCGTAGCACTCACAAAATCTCCTTGCCCTCCTTTGCATAGGATGAGGATATTTACAAAGTAAGAAACCTGGCTCCCTGCTGAGTCTCTCAATTAAACTTCTAAACTTCTCAAGTTGACACAGTGTATCAACCATAACACATACATACATACATACATACATACATATATACATACATTTAAAAGGTACCTTTTTAAATATAAAAAATGCCTTCAAAAATTCATATGGAATCTCAAGGAAACCTCAATAGTCAAAATAATCTTAAACATAAAAAATTGGATGTCTCACACTTCTTGATTTCAAATTTATTACAAAGATACAGTAATCAGTGTAGAAGAAGCAGAAATAGAATATTACAGAATAGACATCACAGGATAAATACTTGTAAATATGTTCAAACAATTTTTAGTAAATATGCCAAGACCATTCAATGGGGGCATTCTTTTCAACAAATAACATAGGCAAAGCTGAATATCAACAGGCAAAAATGTAAAGTTGGACCTGTACCTTAACCATATATAAAAATTACCCTAAAGTAGATCAAATACCTGAAAACAAGAGCTAAAACAACAAAATTCTTAGACTACATAAAGGAAAAGCTACATTACAATGAATTTGATAGTGCTTTCTTGGCCACAACACCAAAAGCAGAGATTTAAACATTTTGTATATCAAGGAACAAAATTACCTAAGCAAAAAGACAAACTATGGAATGGGAGAAAATATTTCAAATCATATATCTGATAAGAGACTAGTAGTGAGGATGTGGAAAGAATTTTGATGTCTCAACAATGAATCAACTAATTAAAAATGGGTAAAGGATTTGAATAGGCATTTCTTCAAAGACAGTATAAAAATGATCAAGAAACACATAAAAAGATGCTCAACCTCACTATTTAGAAAAATACACATCAAAACTACAAGATACCACCTCTCATCCATTAGGATGACTACTGTTAAAAAAAAAAAAACAGAAAATGGCAAGTATTGGTGTGGAGAAAGAAGAACCTTTGTGATCTGTTCTGGTAAATACAGAAATGGAACAATTGCTCTGGAAAACAGTATGAGAGCTTCCAAAGGAATTGAAAATAGAATTAACCTATGACCCAGTAACTCTGCCTCTGGGTCTAGACACGAAAGAACTGAAAGCAAAATATCAAAGAGATATTTGTGTACCTATGTTTACGGAGGCATTTGACAGTAACCCAAAGGGCAAACAGACAAGCAATTGCAATATATACATACACTGAAATACTATTCAGCCTTAAAGAGGTATAAGATTCTGGCACATGCTACTACAAGCATTGTGCTAAGTGAAATAACCAGTCCAAAAAAAACAGTATTTACAGTAGTCAAAATCACAGAGATACACACTAGTAGAATGTCAGTTCCCATGGGTTTGGGGGAAGGATAAATGGGTAGCTGTTTAATGGTACACTTGTTTCACTTTTATGAGATGTAAAAATTTCCAGAGATTGCTTATACAACAATGTGAATGTACCTAAATGTACCTAACTTAAAATACAATGGTGAATTCTGTGTTACATATATTTTACCACAATTTGTTTTTAAATATCAATACAAGAGTTGTCTTTGGAGAGATGGAAAGTTGTTTAACTAGGAAGAAGTATCTTCATTTATTGTCATGTTATTAGCTGGGTACGGTGGTGCACACCTGTAATCCTAGCACTTGGGAAACTGAGGTAGGAGGATCATTGCAAGTTCGAGACCAGCCTGGGCTACAAAGTGAGCTCAAGGCCAGTCTGAATCACATGGTGAGACTCTATCTCGAAAAGACAAAAGAAATTGTCATGTTATGCCTCTACTATAATTTTATGGAGTTGGGGGAGGAAGTGAGATAAAACATGAATTTAAAGTGAAAATTTGTTTTTTATTTGATTATTTTTAGGAGGTAATACCAAAGTACTAATGTGTGAAGGAAATCAGAAAAGCTTGACAACGGTAGAAATCTGTAGATAACTGTTGTAACAGACGAATTTGAACACATGTAAGTTGGACTCCAGCTATGGGATGAGGGGAGCTCATTTAGCACCGGTTGGAACTGGGTAATTGGACATGTGCCCGTTAAGAGTACTAGCAAGTTAGATCACTCTATAACAAGGATCTCTCAATCTCTCGTGCAGAAACTCTTCAACCTTCTGTATTAAGTTAGCTGACAGCTACTGTCCCCATCAGTCAGTCACGAGAGGTCCAGAGAGATGAGCAAGCATTTGCAGAGGCCCTTAGGGGCAGCCTTGATGCCGAGTGATAGAATGTGGGCACGGCTTCGGCAGCATAAACACAGTGTGAGAGTTGAACAGTTTTTATTACTTACAGATCTTCAAGTTAGGCAAGATGCTGACAGAGGCAGCAGGCGGCCACGGTCCTCCCAGAACCTCAGTGTAGCAGCAACAAACGTGCGCACATAGAAGAGAACGTCCCCTAGATAAATTTGGGGTAGGGTCTCAACTTCTAGGAATTACTGTCTATTGGATCCTTCAAACAACTTTGGCTGCAAGAGCAGCTGAGCAGCTGGGGACAGAGCTGGGGTGAAATCAGGACTCTTCAGCGACTTGGTCTCCCCATGGCTATGGCAAAGGTGTCTCTCCAGAGAACAGGTCTACATCTTGCCAGTCAGAAACAACTCACTCTCAACAGTTTGGCTTTAGCGCCTACAATTAACACTGAAAGAGATAAACAAATCCAAATTCTGCATTTTGAAATTTGGGATATAGGATAAAACATGGCAAATCTTTTTCAAATCCATTTTATTTCAAAGAGAGAAAGAATTTTCAAAACACGTCAATCAGGGGCAACAATGGTATATAAACTATGCATTGTTATCCCTGAAACATTCACCCAGAGCACAAGATACCTGAATTCAATTGTCCGAACAAAGTAGCACAAATCTTTCTCTTCAGTAACTACAGATCATTCTATAACAAGGATCTCTCAATCTCTCATGCAGAAACTCTTCACGAAGCTTCATGCAGAGAAATCAGTAGTGTAACTATTTATATATATATATATATATACATATATGTCCTTTCTTTCAGCTTTTCACACTAGCAAGACAATACGATAAAGCATCACAAATTGAATGATTATGTCTACATGTTAAGTTTATTCTAGTTGCCAAATGACAAAACAAAATGAAGATGATCATTGGGTTTGTATCAACCCAGACTTTGTGCTGACTTATTCATGAACGTTACAAGGACTTTCCCCAACTCATAAAAGGTTTATAAGAGTACAAAAGGGAACATACTAACATGGGTTTTAAATATTTAGTAATTGAATGGCAAGTTTTCAAGTTATGCTGGAAAATTAAAGTCATCTTTCTTGTTCAGTGTAATGAACCTGCACTAGAATTAGAGACCAAAATCCCTGTTTATCTCATTAGAATCTCCTTCCATTTTGTAAAGTTACAGAAAAATATTTCTAGATCAACATAAGTCAACCTATGCTGAAATATCACTTTGTCCATTTTCTTCAGCCTAAACTGACCTATTCTTCTGTTCTTTACTCCTACTTATTGTACAAGCTAACATATGTCTGTTAGCTTCTTGAACATAATTCCAAGCTATAATCATCATTCTGTTTAGTGTTATAACCGTGATATCTGTTGATTACAGGAGGAACTGAAGGCTTTACTCTGATGATGACATACAGAGTGTTTCCCCCTAGAATGGGGACTGAAAGCTTTCCCACATTGCTTACACACATGGTTTCCACACAATATAAATTCACTAATGCCTACAGAGGGAACCGTTACAAGTTAACCATTACACACAATGCTCAGTACATTTCTCTCCACTGTGTCTTCTTACACAGTCTACAAGATGAACTATCAGTGGTGAAAGATTTCTCATGCTGCTTGTATAGAGTTTCTATCCAGTGTAAATTCTTTCATGTATTTTTTGACTCTGTTGCCTGAAAGCTTTCCCACATTGCTTACACACTTTGGATTCCTCTCCAGTGTGAATTTTCTTCATGTATTTTGAAATCACTTTGCCTCTTGAAAGTTTTTCCATAATCCTTACGACCATAGGATTTTTCCCTGTGTGAATACTTTCATGCCTTGTACAATGACTCTGATGGCTAAAAGTTTTCTCACATTGCTTCCATAGATAGGGTGTCCCGTCAGTGAGAATTCTTTCATGCTTTTTTTTTTTTACTGAAAATCTTCCAGTATTGCCCACATACATATGGTTTTTCTCCAGTGTGAGTCTTTCGTAGATTTGACAATCGCTATATCTTCAGAAAGCTTTTCCACACTGCTTACATACATAAGATTTCTCTCTTGTGTGAACTCTTTCATATATTGTGCTATCACTGTGTCCTCTGAAATCTTTTTCACATTGCTTACATACATAAGGTTTCTCTCCCTCACGAACTGTTTCATGTGTTTGACAATCACTATCTTTGCAAAATTTGCCCACATTGCTTGCATACATAGTGTTTCTTTCCAGTATGTATTTTTACATGTACCTGAAAATACCTGTGTATACTAAAAGCTTTCCTACACTGCTAATGTACATAGCTTTCTCTCTCCAGTGTGAGTTCATGTATTTGACAATGTTTTTGTGTACTGAATGCTTTCCCGCACGACTTACATACAGGGTTTTTTCCTCCAGTGTGAATTTTTTCATGTATTTTACAATTATTGTGTCTGCTGAATGTTTTCTCACCTTGCTTACATCCATAGGGTTTTTGCTCAACGTGAATGCTTTTAGGGGTTTTACAATGACTGTTGCTTGAAAGCTTTCCCACTTTGCTTACATATATAGGATTTCTCTTCAGTGTAAATTCTTTCATGTATTTGACAATTATTTTGTGCAGTGAAAGCTTTCCCACACTGTTTACTTACATAGGATTTCTCCTCAATGTGGATTCTTCCCTGTATCTGACAACTTTTGTGTGTATTAAGTGCTTTCCCATATTGCTTACATATTCAGGGCTCCTCTCCTATGTGAATTCTTTCATGTATTTTATGAAGACTGTGTCTACTGAAAACCTTCAATATTGCTTACATAAGTAATTTTTCTCTACAGGTTCTATATACGCATGCTTCTGAAGACATTGGAAATCACTACTGGCCTTTCCATGTTCATTACATTTAGATGCTTCTCTGCAAAATCCTGATACTCATGTACTTGGAGCTTTGATGGGTGTAATTAGCAATGAATGACCAAGCAAGGTCTCTCCACATGCAAGACTTTCAGCTGGTTTTGAAGCAGGTAGTTTCAGGCTCATATTAGGATCCAGAATCCAAAAAGACATTTCTCCATATTGATGCCATAATTTATATTGACAGCATTTCACTTCTTAGATTCCTCTTCCAATATTTGCACTCATCTTCAAATTTCTGGCCATCCAAATTTCTTCCTACAGCAGCTGTGTTCCTAAAGGTTTCCCGTATCGTCTCTGCAGAGCTTCTTTTGGGCTGGATTTAGCAGAGCCCACTCCTCCATGGTGAAGCTCACAGCCACGCCCTCAAGGTCACTGCCTCTACTGCGCAGCTGCGGGGCCTTCCGAGGTCCTTTCCACACAGCTCGCAGCTGCTAAGAGCACGGTTGAGTTAGCTGAGCTAATTTCAGCAGTGTGCACAGGACAAGAGCTTCAGTGCCACAAGAAGACTCAGCCATTTCTAACTACACAGTTCAGTGGCATTAAGTACATTTACACTGCAAAAACTTCCGGCATGATTCATCCCCAGAAACTGTGTTCATCTTGCAAAATGAAAACTTCATGCCTATTAGACAATAATTCCACTTTTCTGGGGTGTCTGGAAGCCACGACTATACTTTTGGTTATGTACGAATTTACCCATTTTAGGTGTCTCATATAAATGGAATCATAGAATTTTTTCTCTTTGTTGTGGGCTTATTTCATTCAGCATAATGCCTTGAAGTTTCACGCATGTTGTAGCATATGTCAGAGTTTCCTTGTTTTTAATTTTTATTTTTGAAACCATTCATCGAGATAAAATTGACATGTGAAAAGATACATGTATTTATACTCACAATTTAATGAGTCTGAAGTATTTACTTATGATATCATAACTATAATCATTATAATAAATATATCCATCACCTTCAAAATTTCTTCCTGATCTTTCATTATGTTTTATTATGATGTGAATATTAAACATTTTAATATAACTTTTAGAAAAGTGTCAAGCATACAGTTCAATACTGTTCACTATATGCACCCGTACGCATGTATTGGATCTTCAAGATTTAGTTGAATACAAGTATGTTATTATTATTATCATTTTTTATCGGTACCAGGTATTGAACTCACGACCTTGCGCTTGCAAGGCAGGCGCTTATGCCACTGAGCTAAATCCCCAGCATCTTCAGGATTTAGTCATTGTGTGTTTGAAACACCGCCCCTGCGGACCAACATCAGCTTACTTACCCATCTTCTTCCCACCTGGTGCCCACTTCCCTGCTCTCAGTTCCTGTGAGTTTACCTGTTTCATATTCCTCTACAGGTTAAGGATCTCTTATCGGAAATGTTTGGGAGCAGACATGTCTCACAATGTTTTCAAAAGCATAGTGAGCTATCTTGGGGATGGGGCCCCAGACTAAACATGAAATTCACTTACGTTTGATATATACGTTAAACGCACAGCCTGAAGGCAGTTGTATGTAATAGTTTAGTTATTCTAACTATTTAACAAGGTTTGTGTGCTGCAGATGAACGGGGCTACGAGAGCTTTCTTTTCTCTTGAGCTGCGCATCTGGGTTTCAACAGATGAGATCAGGTGTGAAATTTTCCACCGGCATTGTCATGTCAGCTGTCAAGAAGTTTTGGATCTGAGGGCATTTCAGATTTCAGGTTTTCAGATTAGGATGACTCAACCTGCATAACTCCAAGTCTATAGCATTTGTTCCCTGTCTGGCTTTTTTTTTTTTTTTAGCATAAAGTCTTCCAAGTTCATCCATATTTTCATGAGCAGCAAGACTTC
This sequence comes from Dolichotis patagonum, assembly GCA_004027295.1. Taxonomy (NCBI): domain Eukaryota; kingdom Metazoa; phylum Chordata; class Mammalia; order Rodentia; family Caviidae; genus Dolichotis; species Dolichotis patagonum. The sequence continues at coordinate 14,925 of PVJX010016280.1, forward strand.
TTCCTTTTCTAAAGCTTAATTAATGTTCCCCTGTGTCTATCTACCACGTTATTGTTATTCATCAGTCAGTTGACATTTTAGTTTGCTTCCATGTCTCAGCTATCATAAGTAATAGTGCAGTTAACATAGGAAGGCAGGGGTCTTGATTTCCGTTGCTTTGGATATACTCGAAGTCAGACTGTTGGATTCTATGGTGGTTTTTTAAATTTTTGGAGAAACTCCAAAACTGTTTTCCATAATAGGAAAAATGAAATGAATATAAGAATTCACATTCCTGCCAACAGCATAGAAAGGATCCTGTTTCTCTATACCCTTGCCAAAAATTATGACCGTTTAAAAAAAAAATAGCCATTCTAATGGGTGTGAAGTGATATGTCATTGTGACTTTGATTTGCGCTTCCCTGATGATTAGTGATACTGATCCCACTTTTACTTACCTATTGATCGTTCATGTCTTCTTTGGCAAAATGTCTATTCAATTCCTTTATGTATTTGTCAATCAGATTATCCATGTTCTGCTATTGATTTGTCAGAATACTGTATATATTTTGAAATTATCACATCATCAAATATGATTTGCAAATATTTTCTCCTTTTCTGTCAGTTGCCTTTTCTCTTGGATTTTTTTTCTTTTTTTGGTACCAGGGATTGAACTCACAACCTTGTACTTGCCAGGCAGGTGTTTATGCTGCTGAACTAAATCCCCAGCCCTACTTGGATTGTTTCTGTTCCTATTCAGCTTTGTGGTTTAATGTAATCCTTCTTCTCCATTTTATTTGTTTTCTATGCTTTTGATGCCCTACCCAGAAATTATTGCAAAAATCAGTGTCAAGAAGTTTTTGCCCTATATATTCTAGGAGTTTAATAGTTTCAGATCTTACAATTAACTCTTTAATCCATCTTTAGTAGATTGTCATATACAGTAAGGCCCCAATTTCACTCCCTTTGATGTGGATATCCAATTTTATAACTAATGTTTACTGGAGAGACTATCCATTTCCATGTATATACTCTTGGCACCTTTGTTTAAAATCAGTGTGGGTTTATTTTATTTATTTCTGAGTTCTGTGCCATTGCTCTATATGTTCATTTTTAAATCAGTGCCATATCATTTTGATTATTTTAGCATTGTAATATATCCTGAAATCAGGAAAGGTGATGCTTCCAGTTTTTGTCCTTCCTGCTTAAAATTGGGAGCAAAAAAAGGGCAAAAGAAAAACTAGGTAAAGGAAATGTCAGAAAAATTAAAAACTTTTGTGCCTCAAATGACATTGCAACAAAATTACAATGACATCTATAGAATGGGGAAGCACATGTGCAAATCACACATTTAATAAGAGCCTCGTATTCAGATATAAAAAAAACTCTTACAACTCCACAACAAGCAAACACATTAATGCAACTTTTAAAATGATGAAGCATTTGAAGAGACATTTCTCAAAGGAGACATACAATCAACCACCATAGTCAGCATTCAGAATTATTAGCAGAGTGTGAGTCAAGACCATAGTGAGGTACCACTTCATATCTGGAATGGAAATAATAATGATAATAATAACAGGAGTATAACAAATGCTGGTGAGAAATGAAGGAACTGGAAATTTTTCAGATTGCTGGTGGTATGGCAAAATGATATAGTCACTGTGGAAAACAGTTTAGATGTATAATTACCGTTGACTCCACAATTACACTCTTAAACATGTAACTAGTGTACTAGTAATCCAAGAATGTGTATAAGTATTTGCATGTTTATAACAGCACTATTCACAATAGATAGAAGGTGGAAACAATCCAAATACCCAGCAATAAATGAATGGGTAAAGACACACAACAAAATTATTCAACTACACAAAAGAAGTACAGATAATTCCCAACTTAGAACAAGTCAACTTATAATTATTCACTTAATGATAGCATGAGAGCAAGGCACATTCTATTGTAACTACACTTGGAATTTTGGCCCGTCCTTGGACTAATGCTATGCCACACAATAATGGGCAATGCTGGATGGTGGAATAAATCACAGCTCCCAGTCAGGCTTGGGTCACACAGTTACCAGATAGGAAACAGGCTTCGTGTCAGATGATTTTTTACCCAACTGTTGGCTAACATTTAAGACAGGTTAGTTAGTGTATGATGTTTGGCAAGTTAGGGACATTCAGTGCATTTTTTTAGCTTGTGATGGTTTTGACTTAGGAAGGGCTTACACTGATGTAATCCCATCATAAAGCAAGGAGTATCTGTACTGATCCTCGCCATCATTCGGAAGAATCTTAAGAACACCATGCTAAGTGGAAGAAACCAGACAGAGAGGTTCCTTATTGTATGATCCCATGCATGCAAAATAACAGGGATAGCAAAGTCTGCAGAATGCATGTTAGTGGCTTCTAGGATGGACGCAATGGGGAGACACTACTAGAGGGTTTTTCTTTGGACAGAAACATTTTTAGAACTAGACAGAGGAAGTGTTTGCACAACATTGTGACCACAAGAAGTCACTGAATTGTTCATTTTTAAATGGTTAATTTTATGTTATGTGACTTTATCTTCATAAATTAAAACAAAGTAAGAAAACATATTCCGGAGAATCTCCAGAGAGGCTGGAGAGCTGGGCTTAGAGACTCAGAGGGAACATGGGGAGGCCTGGCCGCAAACCACAGGGAACTTGGTCTGCAGGGTCAGCCTGAGAAGCCCCGTCACTGCGGGGCGAGGTTGTATCCACAGCAGGCAGAGCTCTCTCTTGCTGAGCTGTGGATGGTTCTGGAGAAGAAGGTTACGTCATTGCTAAAAAACTAGTTTTTCATCATTCCTGCATCTTTGGTTCATTATCTCACAGCCCTGAAAAGGTATATCTGGTTAACTGAGTCTAATTAAAACATCCACATTCTAATTCAAGACTATTGACAAGGAAAGCATCTAGGTCGTTCCACTCACATACAAAGAGCCAAGCCTCACATGATTCACAGGTTAAGGAATTCCTCAACAATGAAATGGTTCCGATGTTGAAAAGCCTTTTCTTCTAAAATGGTAAATGTCTACAGCATATTCAATCTCATTTTGGAGGATAATGGAACAAGAAAAATTTAAACGCTCAATTAGGTCACTAGGAAGATTGAAAAAAATCTCTATTTTTAGACGATATGCTTTTAAAAACATGGTGAGAAGGCCCAAGAACTACTGAAAAAATTTGTAAGATGGCTGCATACAAGACAAATGCACAAATACCAGTAGCTTTTCTAAGCCTTTAGAAATGGAAATTAAAAACATCCCTGATATCCTAGCATTAAGGATAGCAAATGTTTAAGAAAACAAACAACAAATTATAAGACTTACATGATAAAAAAAATTATAGTCTTGTTGAAAGACATAAAACAAAATTTGAACAAATAGAGTGACGTACCATATGTTAGCTTTCTAATTATTTATGAAGAAAAATAAGTCTTCATAATTTGGACTCAAAGTCCAAATGGCACAGCACAGGCTCCATGAGGGACACCCCTTGTTTCCTCACTTTACGGCATAGATAGTTGTCGTGAGAGCACACGCAGGAGTGACCTAGGGTTCCATCTCAAACCAGGAGCAGAGAGAGCAGGGCAGAGCCAGGATTGCTCCTTTTATAACAACCCTTTCTCAAGAAATGCAAAGGGGTCACCTGAGAATCACCTTAGGCCCTCAAGGATCTCAGGGCCTCCCACTAGATGCCACACTATCTACTTCAGACAATGCTCTGTCTGAACCCTGGAGCCCAAGACTTTGATCACAGGCACCCCTGGGGAGAATCAAGTCACGGCATATCTGTCTATCATGACACGGCGAAATCGCGGAAAATTTAGGCCCCTCAAAATTAACATAGAAAAGTGTGATCCCATACTGAAGAGCTCTCCATGGAACTGGAAGAGAATATTCATATGCAAAAATTCACATGAAAGGATAAAAGTCCCCAAGAACATCCAAAATTTTATGGAAAATAACAAGCAGCCAAAACACTCTCAGAAACAACTGATTTCAGATATTAAACTTTAAAGACACATATACTTTAAAGTATATGTGCAGTACAGGTGTTCAAATAAACAACTAAGAAATAGAACCACAGAGGCAAAAGTTGACCTCTTATAAAAGTGATGTTTCAACTTAGTTATAAAATGATAGTTTAAGCATTTAATAAGTACTATTTTACAGCTGACTGCAGAACAATATAAATCAGGCAATTCTGTTTCAAAGAGTGATTCTGTTGCACGTTTGTGTCTAGACACACACACAGTCTGGGAGCAGGCATGCAAAAATGTATCTGGTAATTGAGATTTGGAAAGATATTAGGCAGAGAAGGGGATTTCATGGCTTTTTAAAAAAATGTTTCTGAATAGTTTAAGAGTTTGTTTTGTTTGCCAGTGACACCGTTTGACAGAATCTATAGCATATTAGGGAACAAACATTTAATTAATTTCACTATTCTCTGCCAAAATGTGTCACAGTGGGCCTAATCTGTTTTTTAACATCTACAGCCCGGGTACTGTTTCTTTGACAGCCTTCAGCACTTCTAAGAGCCTCATCTGTCTGCAGTATAACCTTTCCATCGGGTCAGTCTAGAATTCTAGCCATATTCACGACAAGCATTTTTGTTTAATTTCAGACTGTTGGTTTTAGATTCCTTGGCACAATATATCACAGTTTTAGCCACAGTTTTTCTATCAGTGCTGTCTTAAAACACATGCTATGTTTTCACTAACAGGTCACCAAATTCTTCTCAGTTTAGACTTGGTTTCAACTGCCTGTGAAAAGTCTGTTTTCGACCTCAGCTTTCTCTGTTCTGACTTAACCTAAGCCTTACTATCCTTATTTCTAAGTGACTTTAATAGTTGTTCTTCCAAATTAAAATGAGTCAGTTAATGCACACAAATTCTTTGTACAATTGGCACATAAAAAATAGTTATGAATATCATATATCTTCTGTTTTCCAATATCCAACAAAAATATTTTTCTATGGAAGATTCAAAAACAATAATCTCTTCATTGAATGACAAAATTAATTAAAGGCTAGGTACTAAATACTAATATATGGCATGAAGAAAAAACAGAGGGATGGGTTTTGAAATTTCATTGTCTGAGTTTGTCTTTTTTTTAAGTACTTTTTAGGAGGATTGCCATGAGTTCAAGGTCAGCCTGGACCACACAGCGAGACCCTAGATTAAAAAAAAAATCCTTTTTAAGAGCAAAATGAAAGATAGCTAATAGGAAGCAGGGAAACAGAACTTTCTCAAATGGGAAGGAGACCAAGTATTAGAGGAAACAGAGAGGAAGAGAGAGTGAAAAAAAGAGTTATGTACCTGTACCAATTCCACAAAGAATACAAACATTATGTACTGAAGACATGTACTAATAACAAAATGCTTTTTAGCTTGAAGGATTAGTTTAGATAAAGGCAGTTTTGATGATACTCTATCCCGAGATTATTATATTTAGCATGTATACATGAAAGTTATAGCATCGGTAGCATTTGTCTGTTGGATTCTATTACAGAGCTTGAAATGCTAAGTTGAAAATTTTGTATTCAGTTTTTATTGGTTGAAATTGGTCACATTTAAATTGCAAGTGGTTTCTATATTTACCAGAGAAAGTAAAGACAGAAAAACATTTCACTGTGAAATGTGTCACCCTCCAGGAGTTTCATTAAATTGTCCTTGGCCACCAGCTACAATCAAGCTAATGCATTTGCTCACTTAAAATAGTGCGCTGATTTTGTTCAGGTTTATGTACTACTCTAATGATTTTTTTAGTGAAACTCGGCTTCTAAATGATAACCACCTGGATGACTGCCTTGTAATGTGTTCAATTTAATCAGGTTTAGTTCTGAATCTAACTGGTGTCTTACCAATTCTGTGATTCATATAATACAAATGAAAAATAATTTGTAAAAATGTTTGAACATACACATTCTAATATTATTTCCTTTTTGTAAAAGTACTGCTCAATAGTAATAATATTGAGTGATACTTTTCATTTGAGAAATTAACTTATATTTGAGAATGAGTTATAAATTTATTATAAGTTTTTGCAGCTAGAAAAGGTAAGATTTAGGACCAGGGATTTAGCTCAGGGGCATAAGTGCCTGCCTGACAAATGTGAGATCATGAGTTCAATCTCTGGTACTACAAAAAAAGAAAAAAGACAGAAAAGAAAAGAAAAGAAAAAAGGTAAGATTTCTAGGTAGACAATTTTTCTCCCAATTTTGACTGTGATGGCTATTTTTTAAAAATTGAACTTGAAAAAGGTCAAGACAAGGGTGTTTGTAGAACTTTTGATTGTCATGGAGTTGACTATTTTTTTATCTTTTAAAATTTTATTTAAAGAGAAAAAAAAACAGAAAAAAGGGTAGCAAGAATACAGAATTCCAAAGGAAAAAAGAAAAGAACAAAAAAACACTAAGAAATCACTACTTGATAAATTACATACTGTCATCTTGAATAGTTGTTCAAGTTACAAATTTAAAGCATACAAAGTAGACATTCAAACAGTGAGACTGCAAACAGTTCTGCTCAATGATCTAACAAAAACTTAGTAATATGGTCATCTCTCTTATACACTTAACCATACATGCAGTTATATCCTTTATAGCATTTTCTTTCCCTCTCTTTTTTACAATAGCAATTACACATTTTGGGTTTTATTATTCCTACATTTCTTAGACACAATGTGATATTTATAAATATGTTTCTTATTTATTTCACTAATGAGGATAGTCTCAAGTTGTCTCCATTTACCTGTGAAGGCCTCAAGGTCATCCTTATTCATAGCTGAGTAATATTCCATTGTATAAAAATACCACATCTTTTTCATCTGCTCTGTGGTTGATTGGCATCTTGATTGTTTCCAAGATTTAGCTATTACAAATTGTGCTGCTATGAACATGGGTGCACATATATCACTGTGACATGATCTTTTCAGTTTTTCTGGGAAAATACCCAGGAGGGGAATAGCTGGGTTGAATGGGGCTTCCAATCCTAGTCTTCTGAGAATTCTCCATACTGATTTCCATAGTGGTTGCACCAGTCTACACTCCCACCAACAGTGGAGCAGTGTTTCTTTTCCCCGCAGCCTCACCGGAGTTGGATATTTAAATACTAAGTACTACTGTTGTTGCTCCATTTTTTGTACTTTTTGATATACAGTAGATCTTAATTATAATGTAGTCAAATTTATCAATTTTCTACTATAGTTATTGGTTTTGTATTGTGGTAAGGAAATTTTAATCTGCCCTAATATCATGAATAAATTTCTTCATATTTATATTATCTCTCCAAGTTTTATTATTTTTTCATATTTAGACTTATGATCCACACCAAATTATCTTGAAAGGATGTGGCAATAAATATTTTGGGCTTTGTGGCCAAGAGGCAAAAGAGATATTGTAGCTGGGTGTTGTGGGACACACCTGTAATCTCAGCAGTCAGGAGGCCAAGGCTGGAGAAACTTGAGTTCCGGGCCACTGGGCTACAAATAAAGGCCAGCCTGGGCTAATAGTGAGACCCCTCTCAAAAAGAATATTGTATGTGTTTTTATATCATGAGTGAAAATAAATTTTCACAAATTAATGATTGGCAAAAATTAAAATATAATAAAAATGAGCCCAATTTTTGTGATACCAGTCTGCTGATGAGGACTGGTACCACATTTTTTTTTTTAATCGGTACCGGGGATTGAACTCACGACTGCGCACTTGCAATGCAGGCACTTATGCCGCTGAGCTAAATCCAGCTCCAGTATCACATTTTTTTTAATAGCAGGGAATATTTTGCTGAATCGAAATTCAAAGTTAATGTTCCTTGTCAATAAAAATGAACTCCAAATGTTTATCTATTAATGCTAATTTGCAATAAGACTTTGTCATCAGTGAAAATATCTTTCCACGTATGATTTTAACTGAGAGTGTTTATCATGAGGAAGACATTCCTACCATTTTGTGAGCTTCTGAAGGCCTTGTTCACTTGCCATGGCATTGCAAGTCTATCACTTCCTTAAAGAGTTAAATGGATGCTCCCTACTCAGGCATTTGAACGGATTCTGAAATGTAAAAATTTCTTTTGTACTTATGTCAATGTCCCCCAAAAATCTACTGGAAATATAGTTTTGACACTGGAAAACATATCCACTAAAAACTTGAATGGTGATGGAGATCTTATTTCTTGCTCTGTGTACAGAATGGGAAGCTTATAAAGTGCTTACCAAGTTCTGTGATTCAAAAATAAGTTGTCAGAAGGACTCTAGTGAAGTATGTTTTCATGTGCAAATATTGTTTGGGCTTGTGATTTTAGGTTGAATTTATTAACTAGCACTACAAAGTCTGCAGCAAGAGCTAATTCCCAAAATCATTCAATGATTGATATAATGTTTATCATTCAGAAAAACTGTAATCTCAGTTCTGAGCTAAAAAAAAAAAATCACAATAAAACTTTACAATTGTGAAACTATAGAACTGCTGGGAGATTTTGCATATTTGACTCCTATGTATGACAAAAATTCCTAGAAATAATGATGGGTAAGTACACAAGGCCAAATGACACTCACCGTCATCCTGCTGGTTCAGGGTCACACAGTAGACTCAACTATCTCCCTGAAAGTTCCTATGGATGAAGAATATAATGAAAAAATCATAGCTTCCAGTAAGTTGCATTTTAAGAGCCCCCATAAATTTGTTCAACTAAGCCCTTTCTTGTTCCGTGTTTTTAGCTTCTGAGATCAGACACAACTGGGTACATTCAGGGTGGTATGGCCATAGACTTGTTCCGTGTTTTTAGCACCATTGATTGTAATAGATCTTAGTAGATTCTACTTCAGGTTTTATTGAATTACTAGGTCCAGGACTTGTCTTGGCCCCATAGGCACCCGCCTGGCAAGAGCGAGTTCCCCAGTACCAAAAAAAAAAAAAAAAAGAATTAGTGTTTCCTGAACTTTTCTGGAAATATTCTCACCTGTTCTATCTTGTATAGACTATTTTTACAGTCTAATTCCTCTTTTACTCCAAATTTGACATTGGCTCTTTGAATAAACAGTTGAGTGAATCAATAACTTCTATGGATTCATATAGTCGAGAAAAACAGCTTGAAATCATTTGCCTTGCTTTTTAATTGGTTATTGATGTTGCTCCACAATGCTTCAAAAATTTTTCTCATCAATAGGCTAATAGTTTTAAACAAATATATTTTTTCTAGATATATTTGTTTTCTGCACTGAAACACAGTTTTATTAACACACCACTGCTATGTGACCTTCCTCAATTAGTTAACAAATAACCCACTTGGAAATTTATTTTGGTCACAATCTTTCTGTCTAGCCTTGTGAAGAAATTCTATAATTTAATATCTTGTATTACATTTTTCATTTTTCTCATCATTGGCTTCCTGAGAGTTGGAAATACTATGGTGAGTACTTTACCTGAAAAGTAGACAGATAGATGGATTATCCTTAGAGCAAAACTACAATGTCATAATAAATACAACCCTTTGCCATTTATGTCATCCAGAATACAAGGTGGTGGCCCACACCTGTAACCCCAGCACTTGGGAGGCTGAGGCAGGTGGATTGCCATGAGTTTGAGGCCAGTCTGAGCTAGATAGTGAGACCTTGTCTCAAAAAACAAACAAACAAACAAACAAACGCCATATTCTACTGTGCCTTTAAATATGACATTTAAATATGACATTATATTTCTATTCTTTTCTTGCTTTGACACAAGTAACAAAGATAAAACTGAAGGTGATACGGTGGCATGCCTGACACGCAAAACTCTGTTCAACTACAGTGCCATGCCTGCAATTTGTGGTGCCCTGAGCATTGTGAAATGGTGAGACGCAGCATCTGACCTCTGCTCCAATGTCCATCCCCTCCATTTTCATGTGAAAGTGCCATGGATAGTACGTAAAGAAGTGAGCATAGTTGTTCTGATAAAACTCATCTTTGCCACTTTTCCCACTGCTGGAATAAAATATGCAACAACCACAAATTAAAGGAGGAGGGGTTTATTTTGGCACACGATTTTAGACCACGAGTGGCATGCTCCAGGGCAGGAAAAGGATGTCAGAGGGCATGGTAGAGAAAAAGGTGCTTATCCATAGCACACAGGGAGCAGACGGAGCGTGAAGCTGAGGTGTTACACCACCCGGGCCCTCCTCTACCCAGGCTGCACCTCTTAACAGCTGAGCCCACCTGCAGATGTGTTCACTGGTAAGCATGGTGCCCGTGACATGACCACCTTCCGGCCACAGACATGAAAAATTTGAGGGTCATCTTAGATCTAAACCATAACAACAAATTTTTATGACCAGTGAAATTTAGTTGTCATACATTTTTCAGGTGTCACAAAACATCAGTCTTTTGTTTATTTTCCCTCAGCATTAACAAACAGTAATTTACAGGTTACATAAAAAACAGGCAGTAGGACAAACACAACCCATGGGTCACAGTTTGCCAAATGCTGACATCAATAGGTCACCAAGATGAGTGTGTATTAAAATATCTTTTGAAGAATTCTAATGCTGGGTCTTCTCAACAATAAAAAGTCATACAGTACATTTCCTAGTTGCAGGCTCAGAGTGTGCATAATGAACACTGAAAGCTGCCATTTATCTTTGCCTAATCCCTAATCTAACTGTAATGATGTTTATTTATTTCCCAAACAACTCTTATTTACACAGAACTCCAATTTGCATGACTTACAACCAAACTGTGGTACATTCTTTGAGAAATAATGATATGGTGCAGTCTACTTATTTTATAAGTGATAATTCACTAACACAGTTAAAAACACCAAAAACCAAGAAGCATAAAGTAGCAAGTTTATATTACACCCCAGAGTCCAAAATACATACTTTCCCTTCCTACATGAAATCCAAGTTTTCAGTTTCAAGAGCTGTTTTAGGCATATGAAGTTACGTTTCTGTGTGAGGGCCATTATGTGCCCAGGTGTCCACTGATACACATGGATGAGTCTTGAAAATGGAAAGGCACACACCAGTGCACTCTGGGTATGTTGGGTGAAAGGAAGGGAATTGTGATATTAGAAAAACCTATTGATTCTTTCTCTGTATCGTTTAACTGAATATTTGTATCATTTAATTCGACGTGATATGCACTCATACAAGCTAGCCAACACCTTGGGCTTTTGAGAGACGGACTAACGAGGCTGACTTTGGCTAATGTCTTATTCATATTATACCCCAACTTCTTCATGTGTAAATGGAGATACTGATCACTTCTCTCAAAGTATTTTGGAAGATTGCAATAAATAGGTTAAAAATACTTTTAGTCTACTGTTTGGCACATAATAAATGTAAAGGTATAAAAATCGCACCTTAAATTCATTTTTCAAAAACAAGAATGATTCAGAAGGAACCTCCAAACTACGAAGCTTGAAAAAAAAGACAACAAAACAACCTGAAAGAACTGTGTAAAGGGACTCTGGTCAAGAGAGTGAACAAGTCAACACTTGGAAGTCTTCCACCGAGTTACAGGTTGAATTAAGAATAGCCACACCAGCATTCGTTATTGTTTAATTTAGTACTGATAGCCCTTTTCTCGAGGTGGGTGTCAGGGGCAGAGCTCCAGGGAGCTGGGGAAACGGGGCTGCGTCCCCAGGAGGTCTCTGCCCAGGCTCTGAGGCCCAGGCCAGAGCTTGTTTCTCTGCAAGCAGAAATTATTTTGAGATAAGAGCTAGCTAAATTCCCCAGGTGGTTCTGGAGATGGTGATTTTCCTGCCTCAGCCTCCCAAGTAGCCGGAATTACAGATGGTGCCGCTACTCTGCCTAGAAGTCTTTAATAGATCTAATCTGAAAGGGAGAAAGAAGACAGGAGAGAAACAGTGAAAGCAGACACCCGGACAGAGGCCTGTCTTGGCTGTGTTTGAGAACTGGATAAAGTACATGGTAGTTCTCACAGCGTCTTGACCCAGGAAATGGAAAACAGCTTCTGTCTAACAGACCTCTGTAGGAAGTGGAGAAGACAAGCGTAGCGGTGATTTAGAACTGCCTCGCCGCCGCTACCAAATCTTTAGGTTGTGAAGAGTTGTACCTCGAAGGCCCCAGATCACTGATGCTTTTCTGCTCTTTGTTCCCTGTTGGATAATTTCTGTTCCTGTCTTCAGATTCACTGATCTTTCTTCTGCTAGGTCTGATCTATCATTAATCTCATCAGTGTAATTTTACCCATTTTTTATTTCTAGGTCAATATGAATAGTTATATTTACTTCTAGTATCCTGCTAATTCTGACAGTGGTGTCTGATACCCTGCTAATTAGATATTGCTGTCAGTTTTCATTATTTTCATATTTTGATGCACATTTGTATACCTTTAATCTTTAATTGAAAGCTACACATAGTGAGTTTTATCTCTGTGGGTGCTCAATTTACCACTTACCTTGAGTTTTGTCCAGGGATACAGTATCTTTACATGGAAAGTTTCTTGTGAAAACTTCTTGCCCTAGCATAAATTACTGCTCAATTGTGGCGGTGCTGTAACATGGCGGAAGGCCAAAGAGGGACTACTTACCACTTCCTGCTTCTTCTTCAGCCCTAATTGCATCTCCCCTTCCTGTTTGCACGCACAGAGAATTCCAATCGGGTCCTCACAGTCATCAATGCCCGCCCCATGGGCTACTTCAGTCACAGGTCATATAACCCTCTGCCTCTCTGTCTGGTTGAAGGAGACGGCCCAGCCGCCATGGGTTGTTTGCTGCTTTCCACGTCCTCAGTAAACCTGTTCTGTTCTTTTTTTTACCGTTGGCTTCTCTATTGCACCAGAAAACTAACACCTTGCAGGACTAGCTTTTTCATTTGTTAGTTAAGTACACAGCAGGGCTCAGTCTAGGAATAATCACTTCCACACACAAGGGCAACACTTTTCCTAAATCCTCGGCCCAAGGCTCCCGTTCCCAGATTGTAGTGGAATATGCACTATTTCTGGCCCTGGTGGGGTTTCCTCGGTGTTCCTTTCCCGGCCTCCAGCCGCAGGACTCCCTGGGCAGCTGGCCGTCCTGGAGCGCAGCCTGGAGGACTCCCACTTCTGGCCTCTCAGCTGCTGCGTGGCTTCCCATTCCCTGTGGTATGGCCGGAAACTTTCAAGGCAGTAAACCACGGTAACCGCAGGGCTCAATTAATTTGCTTTCTGTCTCTCATGGACCACTGTCCACGGTCCTTCATTCCTGATGTCACTGTCTGAAAAAACACTGATTCCTGCTGCTTTTTTGTTTCAGATGGAAAAGTATGCCCAACTGACCAGAAGCCCTAAAACTGTTTAATTCAATAAAATTGTTAAAAAATCCCTATGGGTATTAACATTATAAAATTATTAATCAATTATACAGTAAAATAGGATATGTTGAGGTAGACCATGATATGTCTTTTGGCACTAGCATGAAAGATCTCCATGCATTGTCTGTCAGCATAGATTAATGTCAGATGATCCCAAATCTCCAGGACTGAAAGCAATAGAGGGTTCTCTTTTGGGAAGATACCTAGTCAAATGAAATTCCTATTTTTAGTTTTCTGAGGAAATCTTCACACTAATTTTCATAGTGGTTGTACTAGTTTACATTCCCACCAACAATGCATTAGAGTTCCTTTCCCCCCACATCCGTGCCAGCACTTATTAGTGTCTGATGGCCACTCTTTGTGGAGTACGATGGAATCTCAGGCTAGTTCTAAACTGATAAGGAAAATACAGTATTTACACAGTACAGTACTGTGCAGTTTAAAGGATAAACTGGAGGCATTTGCATGTAAATGGATGCAACTTGACATTCATTTAATCTGTAGTTGTTTTTGAGACAGGCTCACTCTGGGTTTACAGGCATGTACTGCCACACCCAGCGGTTTTAAAGTCCACTGTGAACTGAAGGGTGATTATTTTGTTCATCCTAGTAATTCAGATGACACAGCCACCACCTCCACTGTCAGTAAGCCAGTCAAGGCAAAGGCTGAATCTAGAGCGCTTCAGCTTAGAAGTGACGTGTTACGTCCCTGTCCACAATTCACAATCCAGAGCCACACAGACGGCTCCATTTGACCCTAAGAACCGTAATGCTGCTCTGTACCTGACCGTCTGGGGCAAAGCACTACTCGGAGAGCAGCCCCAAAGACTGACAGACCAGAGCCCTGGCTAGCAGTTACCCAGGGTGCCCCAACTGTCAGAACACAGGCTGCCATTTCTGAAGAGATGCCTCCATGCCATCGGCTCCATCGAGTCGGTCTATGCTTTCTAAACTCTAACTCAGGGGATGGCAGGCATTAATCTCCTTTACCTGCTTATCTATTAAAAACTCTGTCCTCCACACATGTGTGGTTGCAATAGGGATAGAGAAACTAAAAATACCAAAGAGAGAAAGATGAAAGATGTATCAGTTAATGGTCCAAAGTAATTGTGTGCTCCAAAACCCTCTAGTATGGGGGTACAGAATTCTTCAAAATATGATTCTGCTCCTTGGGAGAAAATCCACCATTCATTTCTGTCCAAATATTTTGATTTCATCATTTAGAAAGCCCTCCCTTTTGAAGTTACTTTAGCTAAGTTGTTCTTAAAATGAAATTTTAAAGCACACAGGATTAATTACCCTACACCATAAGCCTTTATTTTTTAACAAATATTTCAAATACAAAAATATTCCTTTGCGTTAATAATTGAATCAATAATGGTGTGTCCAAAAACATCCACAAGTTAACATTAGGTCACACAATGCTTCATAGAAGATATTTTCCTTTTTAATGATGAGAGTATTTGATCTTGCTGCTGAAATTGATTCTATTAATTTGAGTTTGGATGAGTTTCTCATTTGTTTTTTGAATGTTCCACAACATTCACTTCTTTTCTTTGCATTTTTTGTTGAAGTATCTACAAAGAACAGCGGCCTTTGGCAATACTCAAACACTGGAAGTGCCAACAAATTTGGGAGTATTTGCATAATAAAACATTTGGATCTTGTGGCAACATTAACAGCACTACACAGAATCACAAGTCAAAATTGCCAATTTAAGGACTCGTTTTGCTTCCAAAGCGTGTTATTTCTTAGAATACCATCAACAGGGGTTGAATAAAGGGCACCTTGCATACAGATCTATTAATATTAATTAACTTCTCCAGAGACGCACCATTAGCAGCAGAAGGGGCACAAACATGTACTCGTGACACAGTAATAGTTACAAGTTAGAATGATTCTGATGTGACCAACTGATTCTCATGTGTTCCCGTTCAGTTCCTAGAAACAGTGACATCACCCATGAACTCCACATGCCAGCACTCCCAATTCTTGCTTTTGGGTATGACTTCAATAGAGTGCTTTGAAAAGTAATAGTGCTAAGTTGATTACTAAGTGTTAATCTTAAGGGACAGTTGTAATACTTTTCCCTGTCCAAAATTTTGTGACTGGCTTGTCCTGAGACTTTGAAAATATGTATTTCTTAAGAAATGCTGAAAGGAATTCTCCCACAGAGAAACACTATAGGTTTTTGTCACCTAGTTGGAAGTTTTAACAATTACTGTGATAGCCGCATTGGTGATTTAATTAAATTTGTTGCTTAAAGGCCTTGTGCTTTTACAAGTTGAGGATTACTGTCTCTTTTAATAGAGACAGTCTTGGCAGTATCTCAGTGAATACCCAGACTTTTTCTTTTCTCTTTTGTCTGCATTAGCACTTCCACCATTTCTCATCTGAATTCATTTCTTTCTTAGTATCTTGCCACCTGCAGTGAATTCAGTAATCAAAATACGCAATTAACATTTTTATCTAAAATCTCCTAACACAAACATAAATGTTCATTAAATACATTGTCTTCCAAATATAGGCAAGTCTATCACATCTTGCATCATAGTGGTATGTAGATCATTTTGTGGGGTATTACCATCTATCGTGCAAGCCACTGCAATATGCAGTGTAGTTTTGTTTTGTTTTTTAATGGCAGCACTCTGCTTTCAGCATAAGTTACTGTTATCGGTCAAGATAGGTTATGCCACAAAAACAAAAATCCCCTAACCATAGTGGTTTGTAACAAAGTGCTTATTTCTTCCTCACACGCCCAAGTGAATAAACCCAGAGGTTCTGTTCACTTAGGCACGCACCCTGCCAGGCAATCACTATCTCGAATGTGACACGTCTCCATGCCAGACAGAAAAAGAGAGCTAAGGATGCTCACATGAAAACCTAAGTACTCTAAACCAGAAGAATCTTTTACCCCAAACCCACTCACAGGGTCACACAACAGAAATATTTGGTGAACAAGAATGAAAATCACATTACATTTAAAGAAAAGGGGGTGGGGGATATTGATATTCCAGAGTTGAAAAAAATTCTAAGTGAAGAAATCCTCTATTAAGAGTTTATGATGGGACAAAGATCTCATTCCATAGGTGTTATAACAGAATTTTCATTTTTTCCTACAGAAACTTATGTGTATTATTGGTATTTTACACAGATATATTAATTGGATAAAATATGGATATTTTTAAATTTTCAATTGATCACTCTTCAGTCTCCTGAAATCTACACTTAGAATTTTAGGACATGTATACAAAATGCAGGCCAGAGTTTCTGAACCAAGATTTTCACAGTAGAATTTATAACAGTGAAAATGGAAGGATTGTTATGTAAGCATAACATGCTTGTAGAAAATATAGAGCAGGGACTGGCAGGCTTTTGTTGCAAGGGCTGGGCTGTAAATATAGGGTCTCTTTCACACACAACTGGGCTGTATACAAATATACAGTATGTAAACAAATAGCATGGTTGTTCCAATAAAATTCTGCTTAAAAAACAAATAGTCAGGGGTCATAGTTTCCTAGCCCTTAATAGAAAGCAATTAAAATACATTGAATACAGTGGTTAAAATTTAAATATTTTACTAGTTTATACTATCCTGTTCCTAAATTCCCCACAAAGGATGTACCTTAGAGAGGAAAGGGCAACTTTTAAAAAGTGGGGTGAAGTTGACCTTTTTGTTGTTTTTGGAAAAGTCAAGTCCAAAGTACCCGGGACATTTCCCAGAAACCAAAGCCCAAGGGAACTTGTGTGAGCAGCACTCATCCAGGCCATTAATATCTGCACGCAGCTTCATCCAATCAAATTCAGAAAGATGCACCGTGACAATGAAGCCTACATTATACTTAGTATATTGTTGTAAATAAAGGTGATTTTGTAATACTTTAAACAAGCTACTAAAAAATAGTTTTCCATTTTGCTTTAGTTTTTTGGGACACAATCTGGCTGTATAGTTCAGGCTGGCCTTGAACTCCCAGCGATTCTCCTGCCTCAGCCTCCCCAGTGCTGAGATTACAGATATACACCATGCTTGGCGTTTGGATGTTTTTAGGCAGAGGTCATTAGTGTGCATAACTGACCTGCACATTTATATCTAAGCACTGTAAAGCAGGGGTAAGCAAACTGGCCCAGGGGCCAAATCCAGCCAAAATCCTATTTTGTAAACAAAGTTTTACTGGAACACAAATAGGATCATTATTTACACATTGCTACACACACACACACACACCCAGCTTTCACACTACAAAATGGATTTGAGTAACTGCAGTGACACAACCCACAATTATCTACTACCCAGGAAAAGTATGCCATTCACTCCCCACTGCTACTCCAAGGTTTGGTTTGCAAACCTGGATTGCTACAGGTAGCTCCTGACTGGTACTTGTCTGAAGACTGAAACCAACAGTTAGTAATTACAGTGCTTATTTAATTAACATTTGTTTGTTTTTATTGTCAGATTTTCTCAGTGACAGATTTACAGTCTGGTACAGGCCCCTTTCTCACTGATAGACAGGACAGTTTGTGGGTCAGCTACTTTGAATATCACTACTCTAACGGCAGGGTGTAAAAACTTCCCGAATCTCAAAAGAGGTTCTGGCTTCACTTGAGACTTATTTTCAAAAGTACTCGAGACCTAAACTAATAGGCTTTACAACAAACTGAATGAAACTCAAAAAATGATTCTCACATAGCTAGACTTTGTTCCTACTCCCTGCTCTTCAACGGTTTTATATAACTTCAAAATTTTTCCCAGCTATAGATCTATGTTTCAACAAGGTGAAGGATAACAGTTAATGGGTCTTAACTTTTCTTGGAAGCAGGAAAGATGAAAATATTAGATCTCCCTCAAATATTCAGGAAAATAAGTACAATTCTATTTTTACCTATTTAACATCTTTAGTTGCTCAATAGTTTAAAAAAGTACAGTATTAAACTGCTGTCCTCTGAATTGAAAGTATAAAGCTACTATTCTCTGAAAATATTAGTGCTATTTCCCCATATTTTAGTTCTAATTTAAAATAAGTCAGATATCAGCTAAAGAATACAGAATCAAAATGTATTGACTTTTAATTTATATATATATATTTTTTGGTTCCAAGAATCAAACTAAGGACCTTGCACTTGCCAGGCAGGTACTTGTGCCGCTGAGCTATATCCCTGGCCCTGTATTATCTTTTAACAAGAAATTTCTTTAAGCAAGTTTACAATGTCTAATAGTAGCAAAGTTAATCTAAGTCAAGCAGTGATCTGAAAAATACAATTGTTCAGGGACAGATTTTTATTGCAAATACTCAAAAACTATTATATACAGAAGAATGTTAATACCCATTTAAAACACTTAATATTCGGTGAAACAAAATTTTAAGAATTCAAAGCACATTTTAAGAAGTAAAAATGTAGCATTTTAAATAAGTTTATTAAAACTTTAAAGCAAACTACTGTTCATTTTTGTATTTCTTATCTTCTAGATGATTAAAAAAAACCCCTGAAAAACCAACTTAGCAGCTAACTTCTATATAAATTAGACTAAATTCCCCAAACTACTGTTATATATCACTGCTTCCGGTCCCATTTGAAGATTCTATCTTATAATTACAGAAAAGTCACTTAAATTTGGCTGAATACATGCCAAAATATGCTTTCAGTTTACTGCTTTACAGTATCTACATTATACCATACTTTGGTTTGGCTTCCAGACCATTTTTATGGGTCTATTTTTAAAGACAATCATTAAAAACAACATTAAAAGCATAGTAGCTACTCGAGTTTCAAAAATGCATTTCTACTTTATACAACTAGTACAATGAGGGGTTTCTGCAGTTTACACACTGACCAAAAGCACAAATATAAGTTTATATTTTAATAATTTCACTTTCACTGAAAGTTTAATTAAAGGTGAGCTTACAGCCCAGCAGGCTAACACTTCTATGGAGGCACACAGATCAGATATTCTGTTGCATGCTCTGGCAGACTGCGATGTTATATTACACTCAAAGTTAAGTTCCATCTGTCCAGGCAACCATGAGGTCAGTGGAGCACCCCACAGGGGCTCCCCACCAGCATCACACCTCTGAGTCCTCATCACACTGCCAACCAGCCATCACTGTATGTCAACTATCCCAAAACGCTGTATGGTCTCCAAATCACTTCCTTCAAGCTAACTAAAAAAGAAAGCATAGGTAACAGGACTTTAAGCTAAGGACTGATGAAGTTTGCAAAGTTTTATTAAAGTAGCTAACATTCTTGTAATCATATCAGCAATCAAGTCTCATTTCTTCAAAAATTTAAATGAGAACTTCTGACCATGAACCAAGGCCTCTGTTAAAATCCTACTCATTTTTTTAAAACTTGGAAAGCCATATTAATCATGCTGTTACTGGTCAGTCGAAGCGTCACTGTTAGGCAAAGTGTCTGAAGGACCTCCCTCGCGCTTTCCTATCTCTGACCTCCCCCCGAGAGCACTGCTCCCACATGTGCGTCCACCGGAGCACTGCGAGTGGCTAGGTGATGTCAGCTTCTTTCCTTCTCCTCTGCCGACCGTGCCGTTGTCTCTCTTGTGCTAGGACTGCCTTCTCCAGGAACATCATCTGTCTGATCAAACGCTGCATTAGCAGTCTTGGCTGAGAGATCGCTGCTACCTTTCTGAAGAATCTCTGTGGCTTCAAACTCCAGTACCTCTGATGGTGTCAAAGGTTCCAAGTGAACACTGCCCTGCTCACTAACATCAGAACTAACAGAGTCAGGTTCATCTCTTTTTCTCAAAAACTGGTCAATGCTAACATCACTTGACATTAACGGCAAATCCTTAACGTTCTTCGAAGAAAGCTTAGCTTCACTGGAGTTGTAATCTTCAATCTGATCACATGGGGTTGTATTTTCTGAACACTGGCCTGTCTTCAAGTCCATTTCCTGACCAACGTGTTGTGTTTTTTTTTCCTTTCCCTCTTTATCTACACCAGTGTTTGAATCGCACGGGAAGATCTTTGAGCTAGTTTCCTGGTCTGCTGGACTCGCATCATGTTCTTTATCTGAAACTGTTAAGCCTTCTTCCCTTTGTGCTGGTGATGAGCCTTCAAGTAAATCTGCATCACATCCACTTTTTTCTTCTGATGAACCTTCATCTTGCTTACTGAAAAATAAAGACAATCATTATCTACTCATTAAAAAGTGTAGTTGAACACTATTGAAAATATGAAAATAAAAATATGCCTCAAGAAAGGAGAACGTCACGGTACATTTGCTGTTGAAAAAGGGACTGGCCTGGGTTACCAGGATGCCATCTCCTTGGTAGGGGAGGTACGCACCAGGAGTCTGGGGAGGGGGCCAGCAGGCTTTCGTTCTAGCTGTTGTTATCTTCATCTGTGAACATGCCTTTCATGTTTTTACTTAAAATTTAAGTGTTCTTATCAATTTGTAAGAGTGCCTAAAATAAACAAAATATTTGGAAAAAACCCTATTTTCTTTTACGCTTTATATATTCTCTTGTGCTTACAATGTCTTTTCCTATGCAAAATTAGATAAGCACTCACAAACATTTCCCTAATTTTTAATTGCCTAAGTTAAAAAACAAACATGGCCTAAAAATATACATAAATATACAGTGTATGTATGTTTGTACACATACATATTTATGGGTGTTCATGCTTACGCCAGTGCATGAACAGAAACTAGTGAATCATAAAATAGTAGAAACCAAAGATTTCTAGAATTTGCAGCCCCTTATTTGGGTTTCAGATGCTCCTATTAACAAAGTACATGCTCACATACAACTCTTACACTTAATCTACTTGAAATTTAGACTCTAACAACATTTTCAAATGGTCATCATCGTTTATTAAATTATGATTATGTATAAGGCTATTTCTCTGGGATTTATCTTGTTCTACTAATTTATCTTTACACTATTCTTGAGCCAACATAACACAATTGTCACAACAGATTTAGAGTACGTGTTATTTTCTAGTACAACAAATCACCTACATATCAATATTCAAAAATTTCAGTTTTAAAATGTAAAGGATATTTGTACAATAATACTTATTAAAACAATCTTTAAAATAGTAAATACACAAAAATGTCTAACAGAAATTATTAAATACATTATGATATTAATACATGGAAAAGTTGTAATCTTTTCATTTTATCAGTTTCCAAACGAAGTCTGAGATTTTCAGCCAAATATTGATTGAATCCACACATTAATTTAGAAAATGACCTATCATACAATTATCTCAGGAAATTTTGGCTTCTATTTGTCAGTCCTCATTTTTACTACTATTATGAAGAAACACTTTTGTCCACTGTAAGTTATAAACATATACTACTGGTCTATCAGAAAGATTTAGATTTTTTAAAATATCACTTTCATTAATACTTATTAATTCTGATCATTTTTAGCTCACTTTCCTGGACCTTATTTTTTTCCTTTTTTTGCTACCGGGGATCAAACTTACAACCTTGCACCAAGGTAGGCACTTATACCACTAAGCTAAATCCCCGATCCCCGGCCCCATTTTTTCCTCATTTCAAATTTATATAATTGTCACTTTTTTTTTTTTTTTTTAAGTAAAGGCAGACAATTTATTTGAAGGTAGGTAAAGGAGGAACAGAGAGAGACAGAGCACTACTCTGAGGAAGTAGGAAGTATCCAAAAGGAAAATATCCTGATTTTTATTCTTATGGCATTGGACAAACTATAATTTATAGAAAATGTTAAATAATATAAAAGTGACCAGTCTGCTTTTCTTAACTCCAGGTGAATTTTTTTTACTCAGCCTTTGAGAAATGTAGGAAAAATTCTAAGTGAAGAAAGGGCTACAATTAGTGAAGCTCAAGAAACATCTTGATGTATTATTCAATAATGTCTCTGGGTGGGCTAGGGATATAGCTCGGTGGCACAGCACCTGCCTCACAAGCCTGTGAGTTTGATTCCCAGTACGAAAAAAAAAAAAAAAATCTGGAAGGGTAAGAGTTGAATTAATCTCAATGAATTAATAAGCAATCTACTCTAAAAGAAGCTACAGAGATAGAAATAGGGAAAATACTTAGACTACATAAAATGATCTTTATTTTGAGTAAAGTTCTAGTTAGAATGCTGGGGTTTTCTTTTGTCTTTTCAAAAAGTACTGTGAAATATATTGTGTTTCTTAGAGTTCTACCTAAGTATCAAAATTTTTAAAATCAATGTTGAATTCTGACACTTTCAAGTTTAGATCCTTCCAAAAAAAATAGATTTATAGTTCTATGAAAACGTTTAAGAAATATTTTAAGATTACCTACAGCAATAATTGTCCCGATATTATAACTCGCAGCACACTGTAACTGTACTCATTTAATAGGGGCAATTAACATTTTACTTACTATAAGTACTTTTTTAAAAAAGTATTTACTATAAGTACTTTTTTTAAAAAAAGTACTTATAGTAAATACTTATAGTAAGTAAAAAAAACTAACAACCTATAAATACTCTGTATATGCAAAAGATTTTAATACCAATAGTCTGGAATACTTTTGTTGAAATAAAATTTCAAAATTTGATTTTAATTAAAGTCACTACTAAAAGCAATACCATATATGTATAAAATTTACATAACTTTCATAGCTAACTATGAAATAATACAGGTAGCCAGGCATGATGGCACATGCCTGTAATCCTATCACTTGGGAGGCTGAGGCAGGAGTACTGCTGTGAATCTGAGGCCAGCCTGGGATATGAAGTGATTTCAAGGCTAGCCTGACTGCATAATGGGACCTTGTCTCAAAAACCCAAAACCCAAGAAGGAAACAATACAAGTTATGTTATTTTATATACTTAAATTTTAAGAGGTTCTTTATACTTACCTTTTGGCATTTGATGTTTTGATTTCTCCTTCAGCTACATTAGGTCTTGCAATTTCCTGAAATGATTAATAATATTTTTATTGTATATTCTTAGCAACATTTAAATTATATTTCTAAATTTAAAAAAAATATACAACATAACACACCAAAGAACTAGAAAAACAATTTTAATATAAAGCATAGAATAATCCTTCCATGCTTTATATTAAAAGTAGGATTTCAAAAATATTTAAACCCTCAAGAATTTCACTGTACCAAGTTTCTGAATCCAGGACAAGTTATCCACTCATATCAATACCTATTTTCCTTAACTCTTTCAAATATAGACCATAATTATAATTACTTGAAAAGAAATTAATAAAATGCAACTTAAATTTGAGTAAGTCACATCCACAATATTTTATATAAATACAATAAGTATAAACACTTAGAAAAAATTTTTGAAATTTTTATCTCCTTACTGGAATCATAACCTTTTCATTGTCAAATTCAGAATATGAAAGTAGACAAAGGGAAGAAATGTTTTACTTATTTCAAATGTTTTAAGAGGAAAACAACACAGTAAAACCCCACATGTCAGAAGCTAGACTGACATTTGGTAACAACCATCAGCTACTGAGCAAAGATCCAACTCTAGGCCTAGTTTTTAACTCCTATAGCAGACTGTAAAACTGAAAAGAGTTTATCATTTGTCTCCTTATCTTCCTAAACTCTTCTAAAATGAGAGCAAATAAATAAAACACTTTTACTCACAAAGACCAAGAATATAGCAAAGCATACTAAATACTGACATGGCTTCAGTGAGTTTGGGGAGGATGGAAGTGGCTGGGGGCGGACCGTGACTTGTGGCAGTGCGGGGGGCTTAGAATGAACCATCAGCAGTAGAGCAAGGTAGCAGAGTCAAGTCTGCGTGAAACATTGAAGACATTCTGCATTTTGAGGAGCCCAGGACAACATCCACTAAAGAGGCAAAAATGAAGGACAAGGCCTGCTGGGAAATTTAAATGCTCCTCCTCTAACGCAGAGGTTAAAAGTCAAGTGAACCAGACACAGTGACACTGGGGAACACACTTGTATGTGTGCTGAGGGAAAGCAGGAGAGCCCGAAGTCCACAACAGTGAACAGAGAGAGATACCCAGTCCCTCTTCCACCTGAGTCCCAGCAAGCCAGTGGCCAAAGGACAAACTCTGCACCCCACCATCCCAGTTAGAATTTAGATTTCTCTTCGAAGAAGATCATTACTCCCAAAGAAAAAGATTTCTTATAGTGACTTTGAGAGCATTCTCTTCACCAAAGAAATCAGCTCATCATCTGATTTTCCTACATTACAGTGTAAACATTACATTACATTATGCAGCACACAAATTCAGGAAGCAGTATTTACATTATAACTCACATCAGTGGGTCTCAGAAGTGTAATTCACATTTACCTAGGGAATCCAAGCCACTTTCAGGGGCACCTGAGGTCATAACTATTGATATAAAAACACTGGGAAATAAAAATGCTGACATTTGAGAGTTTCCAAAGATGGCGGACCAGTAGGTAGCAGGAGAGGGAGCCTCTCTGAGAGAGACAGCTTAAATGCCAGAATTTAACACCCTGAAGAGACCCAAACAGAGAGAGATGGACTCTCTCAACCCAGGAAGAAACTAAAGTGAAAAAAAAATGCTCGAATGAGGTCCTGGGGCTACCACTAGAGAACCTAAGATCAGCGAGCACGGTGCCCTCCTCGAGCTGCCTGAATTCCTGCCTGAGACTGACGTGACTGATCAAACCACGCTGAAGCGACTGGCTTGAGCGGCCAGAGCGTGGAGCTGAACAGCCCTGCGTGCAGCTCACCCGGACCCGGCCCAGCATGAGACCCACCCAGAGGCACCGTGAATTCGCGCTGCAGCCACACTGAGGTCGGAGGTCGGGAAGCCCAGCAGTTCTCTGGGACTGGCATCAACACGCAGTGAGTGATGGGAATAAGACCCTCCCATGGGAAAGGGGAAACCAACTGGAAGACATGTTGGATTTGGGCAGGACAGCCCTAACTCCATAAGGAAGTGGCTTCAGTTGGTTGCTCCCCTCCCCGAGCGGATTGGTAGGATCTGCTTGGACTGGACCGTGCCCCTGGCCAGGACCCAGTGGGTCACTACAAATTAATTCCCTGAGCTCAGCACACACTGTTGCAGTGAAGGCCTGCAAAGGTTGACCGGCCCAGAGGGGAGGAGCCAGTGCATACTGCCCGTACTTGAACTTCAGTCTATGACAGCAGACTCCAGAGGGCAGAAGCCCCTAGCCTGCACACTGCAGAAGAGCTTTAACCAACAAGAAAAGGGGCTGGTAATTACACTGTACACTTGTATGGAAGGAACCAAAAACATGACGAAAGGGACAAATAAGAAAAAAACCCCAGCCCCCAACCCTGAGAACATTGATCCAGGAGAGGTAAATACAAAAGAGATTGAGGGCAGCAAACATGCAACATCAAACACAGCATTAGCGGACATAAATAGGTATCTTCAGGAC
>PVJX010016281.1:0-40681 GCA_004027295.1 Dolichotis patagonum
GTAAGAAAATCAAAGCTAGATCAGTATCAAAACCCTAGAATACAGGGAGATGAAGCCAGGGTGATGTCTTGAAATATATATATATATATATATATATATATACACATATATATATATTTCATATATTTTATATATAAATATAAATCTCTCATATATTAAGAAGGGAGATTATATATATATATATATTGTCATAATTATATATATTACTGTCATAATCACCTGGCACAGGCAAGCTACAATGAAGTTACAAAGAATAGTGATGATACAACCTTTAAGACAAGAGGACATGATGAAGGTTCTTCACTTCTACTACTTTTGAAGTGGCGGCTGCAGTATTGGCAGTATTCCTCTATTTACCTTCTTCCCATGAACAACATATCTTTAATAGCTATCCCAATTTACTCCAGCCATGCTGCTAGACTGTCTTTTGACTTCAGCTTTGACTAAGTACAGCGTATACGTGACGCATTTCATTATTATGCCATGCTTTTTTATTTCTTTTTGCTCTTTTTTTGTGCAGATGAGTGCAAATCAAATAATTAAGGCTTTTTTATAATATGGGAGTCGAACTCATGATCTCACGTTTGCCAAGCAGACAGTTACAAAAGCTGCTGAGCTAAATCCCTGGCCCAGGCATGTTGTTTTAAAAGTTTTAATTTATGAGATTCTTTTCTCATTCCAAACTCCTTCCCCTCTTTCATTTTTCTCTCCCTCCATTCCTTCCTTTTTTTTTCCTTCCTTCCTTTCCTCCATCTTCCACCTTTATATCTCAGGCTTTCCTTCACAAAAACTGACCATAATTTTGCTTTGGTAGAGGGCTTACATACAAACTGCAAAATAACCAAAATACCAAGTTGTTACATTTAACTTTAAAATAGAATTTTTACAGATCACAGTAGAAATCACAGTTGTAAATCATTATTGAGTTACAAGGCTGTGATTTTTAGGGAAGACACTCTGTATTCAATTAACAAAAGAGAAACTTTAGAGAACTTCGTGCATAAATTTGTGGCAAGAGGTGGTGAGGATTTTCAAAATGCACTCACTGAAGGTCAAAAACTGTAATGCAGTTAGTCACTCACAGAGAGGACAAAAACTTGTCGTCTTGAAGGGTAAAGCCACAACAAGACAATTAAGGCAAATGGCACAATTTCATGTAAAGACAAAGGAAATGGAAACGTACGATACTGGAGGAATACAGAAACTTGCAAGGGACTGGGTTTATCTATATTTTAGCTACATTAGGCTTCCTATTATCAAATCCAGTGAAACTTTGCAAAAGGGAATTCTTTTAGTAGTAAATATTTTTATGCTTTTCATATCTGAGCCTGTTTCTCAGGAATATGGCCTTTGATATACTGGATGTTTCATCCTGTTCTGATCCTCTGACTTGTTATTTCACCGGTTAACTACTGTAATCCTCTTCCTTCCCGGTGCAGAAACTACATGCAGACATAAACATTTTTTGGAGCACATCCTTTGTGGAATATCAGTTCAACTTCAGGTTTCTACTCTAACAAATCAGAAACACTTCTCTCCAGTGCGTTTAACTAGTCTCCTAGATTAAAAAAAACAAAAACAACAACAACAACAACAAAAAAAGAATTTCAATTTACTTACGAGGCGCTAAATATTCCCAGCAGTGTCCCTCAATGTAGTCTGAGTAACACAGTCTTTGAGAATGCATTTTTAATGTAAAATACCATACTGTGTCCTTTATGATATATTACTCAGATAACAATGACAATCATGGTGTGTCAATCCTATTTTGTTTACTCTTTTTAAAATATTTTCAC
The DNA here is from genome assembly GCA_004027295.1 of Dolichotis patagonum. NCBI lineage: Eukaryota > Metazoa > Chordata > Mammalia > Rodentia > Caviidae > Dolichotis > Dolichotis patagonum. The sequence continues at coordinate 1,797 of PVJX010016281.1, forward strand.
ATATATGACCTAATTAAGCTTATAATTATGCAAATAAATATGAAGATGTTAGGTAGATTTCTTTTATAATATATGGAAAAATACTAATAACATTCATCTTGATGAAAAAAAGAACATGACATATGTAACACTAGGCAATTATAGAGGGTATATTTCACTTCCTTTGTGTGATTATGCTTATACTGCTTCAGATGCAACTTTTTCTTTTTGGAAGTGTGAGCAGTGCGCACTACCGACTTAATACTCACACCTACATATTCTAAGAAGAATTAAGACTGAGTCGAAACAGCTGGTTTCCTAATGCTGGGTCAGACTTTTCATCCAGAAATGACCACTTTACCAGTTAGAAGCTGTTCAATCCTATTGACAACTCACTCGGTGTTTCTAACCTCTTTGTTCATGAAGAAAATGCTACCTTTAATGTTGGGAGGATTAAACAGTACTATGAAGAAATTATGAAACATATAGTAACTGTGTTGTTATATTATTTTTCCTATTATAGATCATCATTGTAGCTTCATAGGTTTCATTATTTCAGATCTTCATTTTTCATTTAGCAGAATAAACAGGGCACTGATACACTGATTAAATATATATACTGATTGATTGAAATGTCATCTTTCAAAATAATCACAACAGGTTATGCTCTCCTGGTTTGTGACGACTGAAAAAGTATAATGAATCAAAAATGCACTTAGGTACTTTAAATAAAAAGTAAGTGAAAAAGTAAAATTAGTATAAAATGAGCCCCACCACCCTGCTGTATTTTTTAATTTTTTAAAAATGCTATTACTTTAAGCTGTAGCTTTGATGATTATAAACATCTGCAGTTTACAATGTTTTGGGATTGTGCTGGGATTTGAGTGACTTGCTTATGAAATGAGTTACGGCATGTGACAAGCTTGGCTAGCGAAGTTTGGGCTGGGGTGGCATGTGTCACCACTTGGCTGTAGCCACTGGTACTCCTGCTTTTGTGGAAGCTTGTGGTTTCTTTCCCTCCTCCTCAATCAGTGAGTTACCGTGACTAGTGCGCCCCCTCCTGGCAGTAATGGGACATGCAGCAACAGAAAAACCCTTGCATATTGAGACGCACTTGGGCATTGTACTTGACTGCACCATGCTCTACCCTCTTCTGCCATCACATTTGTTCAGATTTTGATTATAGTATTTTTATCCTCCAAATAATAAAATAAAGTATGCAATATAACCTGTCCTTAGAAACACCATGGACATCAGTGATCCTCAGTTTGAATGGTTGTCCAGAATTTAACAATGCAATTTTTAAAAATTCATCAAATTAATTATCATGATATTTTATAGATGATATAGATTTTATTAAGTTGCAGTAGGTACACAGAAGCTTTAAACATAAGAGTATGCTGGAGGGATATGAATTGGACATTTAATAAGAACTTTTGGTACTTAACTAACAGCTTGTGGATATAAACCAAAGTAATTACAGCCAAAATCAATGAAATTTAGGAACATTCGTCAAGTGCCAGCTGTGGAAAAGCACTATGATAAGTTTTTCACTAATGAACAGTAAATGAAAAATAATTGAAATAACATGTATGAATTCCTAATATGATTTGCAATTATAAAAATTCAAGTAGAAAATATTAACATATTGGTAAAGAGTTGAAAAATATTTTATGTGTACCTGTCTTTAATTATAGTAACTAGTTAATTAATTTTGGAGGAAATAGTGAAATGAAAAGAATGAAAGAATAAAAAGCAAGCAAACAGCCATCATCTTCTTTGTGTCTTTATTTTCCTGATTTTGTTTAAAATAAGATGAAAAAAATTCACACATGTAGCCATGTAACACATCTTAACATCATTTCATGCCTCTGCAGCTTTCAAATGTTATATAGAGTCTGTCGTAAATAGTTTCAAGTTCCACCATCTAATGCATGCACTCTTGTCTAGTCTTTTTATCAAAGGATTCATTCTGTGAATCAACCAGGCCTAGACACAAACTAAAGAGAGCTTTCATCGTTTTTAAGAAAGTGACGCTAGCTTACAGTCTCCTAGGAAACTCAAAAATTCAGCAGCTGTAGAAACTCCCAAGTTTTACAAAAAAGCTATTATTGGGGGGTAAAATCTTCTAATGAACTCTTCCCTGCAATCTCACCGTATTTGTAAATGTAGTTTAAGACACATTTTCTTAGTATTTATGTTAATTATTTGTTACAAGCAGAAAAAGGTGAACAGAACTCAGATCTGGGTGCTTTGCAGTTTTTGATGTGTGTGAAACTGAAATGAAGCTCAGGAAATTTAACAAAAGACTAATTATTTGAAGGGAATGGTCATCAGATAGCAAAAAAGTACAAATCTAGAAAGTACAAAATATTTTTTGAAAAGAAACTACAAACAGGATAATTATTGAGCAGTATAACAGCAGTTAATTTTGAGAACTGTATATACATACAGAGGGCATGATAAAATTACCAATGCATGAAACAGCATTTCTTGTTGTGAAATTGAGAGCTCCACAAAATAAGTATCAAATTTGTATTAAGAGAAAAATATTCTGTGATGCTTCTACATGATTATAGAGGTCTACCATACTCAGCTTTGTTGGTTATGTTCTTTTTCACATGCTAAGAGCAGTGTAATAGAAAACTGTTTTAGAAATACATACATGTGTTTTGCACTGCCAGGGTGCTGTGTAAGTTGGACAGTCATTTAACTATCATGGAAAAAGTTCCTAATATTAATCATTAAATTTGTGTGTATTAATATGTTTTCTATTTGTGCCTGTTGATGAGCGACATGCCGTCGCTGAGTGAAATTAGCAATGTTTATTTGACAGCAAAATATGACAACTGAAGAAATAAACATACTTGAGAAATTTTCAGCACATAGCGTAAGCCTAGCCACTATGAATTAGAAAAACAAAGAAATATCATTCACATCTTCCTTAGGTAAATGGAAGCCTTTTTAAAAATGCAATTTCTGTGACTTTGGTGAAATTAATCTCTATAAATTTTATATACTCTATGTTACTTCAAAATGATATAGAAAAGTTTCCTTTCTATTATTACTATCTTTAGTTGTCATGTATCTGTGCTTCCTTTTTCCTTTCTCTTTTCAAAGAGATTTAAATAAGTCTATTTAAGCAAAAGTTATAATGTGACCCATATCACATTTACATGTGAGTGTATTAATTTATTGTATACATCTCTGCTTCCAAATGCAAAATAAGTATGATAGAGGAATAAAAAACAAGAAAATATTTGCTGTACAGTTATGTTAAAAATCTTCTGCCAAGGCTGTGGATTTAGTTTAGTGGCATAAGCGCCTGTCAAGCAAGCACAAGGTCGTGAGTTTGATCCCTTGTACCAACCCCCCCCAAAAAAAATCTTCTGCTATTTAATTTTTCATAGAGAGATTCTGACATCTTTGTCTTTTAAAGAGATACTGGTTGCTTAACTATTTTCCTATGCATGGCATGAAGGTATAGATACTCTTTGCTCTCAAGAAAGATGTATTTTAGTAACCAAGAGAACATGAGATAGTTAATAAGTAAAAATAATTTAGAGTGGTTAGAAGATGTTGCATTTGGACTAAGAACTGCATAATACATTAGAATGAATCATGTTACCATCTGGGAAAATTTGTTGGAGGCAAACAGACCACCTAATGCAAAGATTCCATGAAGAGAATGAATGACTATGTAGGAAGCAAAAAGAACAGTTTGTTGCCGCAGGACACTTAGCACGACATGATACCAAGCCCACACATCGGTATCTTCCTTGTGCAGTCTGTTCTGCTTTTGCTGGATTTGCATTGCTGGGCCAGTAGAACAGAGCAGGGGTGATGACATTCACTTCTGAGATTAAATTATAGAAAACATCGTGGCATCCTTTAGGCTCCTGTTCTGTTCTTTCTTTTGGGTCATGTGCTGTGGGGAAAACTGCAGTGGGAAAATTGAGGGGAAACACAGTGGTGACAATCAAGAGGAAAATAACTATAGAGTAATGCTAGCAGCCCTGTCAGTGAGCTGGGATGAGTTCTCCTGCTGCAAACTAGTCTTCGCTGTTTGCATCCTGGCCAACTGCTTGCATGCAACTTTACTAAGAACCTGAGGCAGAAGCTAGGTTTGTTTCAGACCCCGGAGTCTCAGGAATAGTATAGAATCATAAATGTGTAGTATTGTAAGCACTTAAATGAGAAAAAAAAGTTTTAGACTTTCATTAAAAAATGGACATACAAGAAAATGGTCAGAAATGAAGTGATATAGTGTAGGAATCCATGAACCACGGTGGAATTTGTATTTGTGACATTAGTGAGCATTTTGAAAATATGAACCATGCAGATAATGCAAAGCTACTTCATTTTATATAAAAGTAACTGATTCTTTAGTCCACAGTATTTGAAGGGGAATAAGAAAACAGAAGTTGGATATTTTATGTGTGTTTGGAGACATTGATTAGATTCAAACAATGAAAACAGATATGAGTAGAAAATTCTGGGATATGATACCAGGAAACTGGCAGGAACTGGTTCAGATGGGCCTAGCCTTAGAATAAGTGGCTATTTTCAATAGATGAGTGCAACATAAGGCAAGAAACTGATGAACTTGCAAATGTCAAAAATACATTTTAAAAAATGATGAATTAGTAGTGATGGAAACATTAATAATAATGACATATTTTTCATCTGAAAGCTCGTAATGAGACAGTAAATCCCTTCATTTTCCAAATCTGGAAAATTATTTACTCTCATTTACTGTAGATAAAAGTCTAAAGTGATAGAAACTCACCGAGGCTGGTATGCAGATTCCATGGGCTTCCTTGTAGAGATTCCATGTCTAGGAATTTATCCCAGTAAAATGTTCAGAGTAGTAGCAGTCTTACTGCACAATCACGCTTTATGGCAAGACCCCAAATGGTAAAAATTTGGAAGAATTTATAAGCTTTTTTATGTTATATGCAATAAATCATGCTGATAGCATAATTTTGAGTAAAATAAATATTTCAAGGTAGTATGTTTATTATTAATCTATGTATGAAAGGAATATTATGAATTTCATAATGTGTGTATAAAATTCAAGCTATAGTTGGAACAAAGTTCGTCAAATCTGACTACTTCTAGTTGGTGGATGTGGGGATGATATTTTGCTTCTTTTCATTGGATTTTCTAGTCTTTAGGAATCATTCTTGCTGATAGTGCTTATAAATAGAAATAATCTGAAGCTATTCACAAAATTATGAAACACTAAAAAGCTACTGAAGTATTTTTAAAAATCTTATCTAATAATGATATTCTGTTATAAAAATAATTACAAAAATACCTCAGTTACCTTAGTAATTTTCCCTGATCATATATTTCCTTTATGGTAATAATTATAGTGTCTTAGTAATTTATAACCATGTATATTATTAGGTCTTTGGATATCTTCATTTTCATCTATTGATATTACAGTTGAACAAAACAGTATTACTGATAAGAAAAAACAAAGTATAATTGAGTAACCTTTGAAGGAAAAAATCAAGAGACTAACACCCTCCAAATAAATAACAGAGGAAAAATATATACACTATGAAGTTGTTAGCTATTAAACCTTCTTTTTCAAGAAAAATCAAAAGTCATTAACAGCAGTTTTAGATTAATATAATATTGTTTTCTTCTCTGCCATGTTTATGAAAACAATTTGTTAAAAAACAACCAAACAAAAGACACTTTCTTATGTCATTCTCACCTTTTTGGGGGGGGCAGGATTACTGGGGATTGAACCCCATGAGGTGCCCATGGTGGCCAACCTCTCTACCACTGAGCTGAATCCCCAGCCCTTTTTATTTTCAGATATAGTCTCCCTAAATTTCCTCAGATTGGTCTTGATCCTGTGATTCTTCTTTCACAGTCTTCCATGTAACTGGTATTGCAAGGATGTGCTACCATAACTTATGGCTTGCTTTAAAAAAAAAAAGGAAAGAAATTTCTGTTTTCCATACATACTGGATACTATATTTGATACTAATCTAAAATTTTAAAGGTTAACTGGGGAACATAATATTGTGCTGCCTATTAGTTACTGGGTTTCTTTGTAGTATATGTATATTACTACATTTTATCCTCATTAATATATGCAGTGACTGATTAAGAGGTTCTACTGCTGAGGTAAGAGTTTCTGAGGCTCAGAAGTGACCTGTCTAGCACTACAGAGCTAGGCAGTAGATAGCAAGAAGATAACTGAAGAACCCACAACAGGTAAAATCATTGTCTTCAAACAGTACATCTGTTTTTTTTGTTCCTGTGTTGGCTTATAGTTTTATTTACAAAACTTCGAATATTTTCCATTTCTTTACACTATTAGAGACAAGAAAAAAATCAGGAAGTTTAATAGTAACCCACTTTTCCAGCCTATTTTCTCCCTAACTCCAATCCCAACCCATACATCTAGTACCTATGTAATTGGTCAAATGTTGTGTTTAGTTTAAATGTAATGGTTGTTAGTTCCATTTATGAGTAATTCTTGAAAATTCCTAACATGTTATATTTATTGCATGTAAGCATTTAAGGCATGATAGTGGTACCAAAGGAGGTTATTAAGGAAATTCACAATGCAAGGCATTTTATGGAAAATGGTGACCGATAAGACAGAGCAATTGGTATTCAAGTGTATTCATTATTGACAGTTTGAGCCTTATCTCTTCAGCACTACCAACAGAAGTCCTATGAAGTGACTTTGCTTCCACCTTGATGCTGATGCTATGATTTAAAACATAGTTAGTGGGAGAAAAAATACGTGTTTTTCTCTTCTTTTTTAAATTTTAAATTAAAAATAAAAATAACAATAAAGCAGGATTTCAAAGCAGGTTGGTTGGAGAGTTACAGTAATTAATATATTGCGTATTGTAGCCCTGGGATATAATGTAGCATTGTCCTTGTGTTCATTAATACGTTTAACAAACATTTAATTGCCCACGGTAAGTGGAAGTATGTTGCCCTTAAAGTATAAGCAACTATAAACATATGAATAATTATATATTTTAATTGTTTAAATTTATGCATTTATTTTGTTCATTGTCTTTGTTCAGAAAAAATAGTTCTCATACTTGAAAAGCCAGTGTGTTCAGCTTAATCATAATAACATATTTTAAAAAGGCAATTTAGTCATAATTGCTTGATTTTATTTTCCATAAGGATCTTACTAAAATTTACTTTGTGTTAGGCTATAATTCTCATCCAAAAGTTCTGTAGAGTGAGGCCATATTTTCATATCACTGGATTTCATTTAAAATTTATTTTTATAGGAGTTGAAAAATAGCAATCTAGGATGCATTTGGCCATGAATTGCACTTTAAGTTTCAAAGCTGTATTGAAGCTGTCAGCCTTTCTGTCCAAATTGTTGTCAGTAATCACATGCCAATTGAAAAGTTCTGACTATGAAATTAAGGATTGCAAATGTATCAAGCATTGATAAGAAATCAAATGAAAGATGAATTTTAACTTTCAAATTATAAGAATGAGCCATAATTTCAAATCCTACAGTAGTAGATATTTTATTTCTGATTTGATATGATCAATAATAACATATTGGAGATGAGACTATTCTCTTTTTCATGCTTTTACTAGTTTGGAAAAAGGACAATTTCACTTTGATCCCAAATCCCGTACTGCCATAGATTCGGAATCTCCTCATTTCCTTTGTTGTAATCAGGCACCTGTCCAAAATACAAAATAGTGACATTTTGAGAATTTGCAATCAAACTTTTCAACTCAGATCGTATGTTAAGTAACACAATATGTACTTACTGTATCTCAGGTATCAGCAAAGGTTGTTTAGTTGGTGAAAATCCATGTAGTCTTGTATTGTTATAATAAGACTTTTCAGTTGCAGATAAAATTTCTGATGCCTAAAGAACAAATTCACCTATCAAATATGAAAAACTGCTTGTTGTTTGGGTCACTGGTACTAAGAAAGATCATTAATAATCTTTGCAGTGACTGGAATATGGTTTTAGATTTCATCTGAAGAAACTGTCTTCATTTAAAATACCTTCCTACATAGAAGCTTGTAAGAGGTATGATTCTATTGCTTAGAATTCACATTGTTAGTGACCAGTTAAAAATGAATCTGTACTAGCTGGAAACTCTTAAAAGGTCAGTTAGTATATTTGAGTTGCATTGCATTGTACACATACTATAGATATTTTAATACAAAATTTCTCAAATACATGGATTTGAGAAAAGGTTCAAAAAGTTTTGCTATAAACAATTAAATCTTTCTCTTTCTAATGGCAAATTAAAGTAATTGTAACTATCACTATTTTTCACATTATTCTTTCCTCATTCTATATTTTTGTTAATTGAAACTGAAACAATGGTTGTTAAAGTACAGTGGATTATTTCTTCCATTTTATCTTCTGTATTGCGAAAGTCATTGGCGGTGTATTGATCTCGCGTCGTGTGACTCTGGCTCTTCCCCAAAAACAAAATGACTATGAAAGGTAAAGGATGCAATGAAAGGACATCAAGATAACCATGACAGTGCAACTATAGACGATTCAGAAGACTTGCAAAACTGCTTGAAAATGGCAAGAATAATGTGTTCAAAGCAAGAGGATACATTTTTGAAGGAATTTATGTGGTAATGTGTACTTTACTATATTTTTAAAAATTTAAATATTCACCATATTTTTATCACACCTCTTACACTTACATAGTCGAATTATTGGATCGATTGAAATATTTCATCTTTCTTCACTGCTTTCTTTTTGAGGATAAGAACAATGCTCATGCCTTTATCCCTACTTGTTAAAGACATTTTTAGCAATTCATTTAATGTACAAAGAGAAGAGTCTAAACAAAATATATCAGGTTACCAAAAGGAAATACTGGGTATATAATTTATTTCTATAATTATTATTTTAGGGCTTATGCATCTTATGAAAGACAGTTAAGAAAAAAAGAATTTCCACTCAGGTGTGTCCTTAACAAGCTGTTTGGATTACGGAGGTCAGACGAGGGTTTTGGAATCTGCCTGCAGAATAATACTTTCTGTGTGTTTACCAACATGCTTGACCTTTCAGAATCTGGGTCAACAACCTAAAAAACTTTCTGAGCCTTGAAATGTTCCTTTTAGACCCTGGCTTGTGTCCAGTGTGCCAGGAAATCATGCAGCTGACCACAGAATGGTAAAGACACTCTTGAGTTTCTCAGCCAAGACACAGAAAGAAAAAGCCTGCGGAACACGAGGACCCTGTGTAGTGAAAATAATTTCCTCTCTGTTTTATAAGCTCTGTGGCACATCAGATTAACCCCCCTAAATTATATGATTCTGTATTTTTCATGAAAGTACCAGAGAACACCTTAAATGAGTCTTTTTAAAAACTATTCTAGCCTATGATTTTCTTAAAACACAGAACAAAAACATTGATTAGACACTGCTTTACGGGAGGGCAAAATTTACCCCACTGAACAATGCCTTTACCATTTTCAGATGAAGCCCGCTTACTTCCTTAAACTAGAAGCTTTAACTTGTAAAGTACCAATAATACAATATTAGTGAGATGAACAAAAAGTTAATATAAGTGAGAAAAGTATCTGGATATAGTGTATACTTAATAACAAAGTTGAATAACAAATATATCAAGTTACAGCACAAAAATAAAATCATTCTTCAAGCAGTGTATCACAAAATAAATATTTATATTATTTTCATACTATCTGTATTTGTACACTTGTTTCATGAACAAACCATCCTTTAAAGGCAGAAAAATTAACCCTTCGTAAAATATTGCTCTGAACAGAAGACTTTTCCTAATGAGGGTTTGTTTACTTTTATTAGGAAAAGAATAATAAACATCCATCATGTTTTTCTTTCCAATGAATCTTTCTACAGAAAGCCCAGTTAATAAATTGCAGTGATTGTGTATTTATATATTGATTGTTCTATTTCCTTTGACTCCATAACCTTTTGCTCTTTTTACATATAAATTCATGTCAACAAAGAGTTCTGTGCTACAGTTGCACTGTGAGAATTAAAGGCAGAGACATTATCTGATGCTGGAATGCTGAATATGCTTGTCTGGAGAGGAAAGTGGGCGACAGATCCCAGGCCAAGCTCTGGGACACACACTGCTTAGAGGACACGAGCATGAGGGTAACCCTTCAGAAAGACTGGCATAGGCAGTACTAAGAGGAAATTTCTTAGTAGAAGCAGAAGCCAAAACTAGAAGTTTCAAGGATAGAGAAGTCTACTGAGGCACAAGGTACAGATCCGAAATCCTGTAGAACAGAGATCATTCATTGTAACTGGATGTAAGCAGAGTGGAAGATTGCAGGAGGAAGAATTAGAATTAGTGAAAACAGATCGAACAAACTCTGCTTTACTTTTTCCTATTTTTCAACAAAATTAGAGTACATTTATCTGATGAAAGGGAGAAGCTGGGATGTTATCTTTAAGGTTCCTAGAACACAAAGTGAACACAGAACACACCCCTCTACTAGCCACTTGGGAGGTCAAGGTAGCTAGGGAAGTTTTCTATTCTTCCACTGGTCTGCACATTTTTTCCAAAGGGGAATTGAGTCTTATTTTCCTTGTTTGTAAAGTACCTAACTGGTCTGTAGCATAGTCAATTAATGTTTATGGTGTAAATTATTGAGCTGTTCATTTAATGAATCACATAATAGCTGTCTTAAATCCAGTTTGACTGTTTTGAAGAGTGTACAATTTTAATTCATCCTAGACATGCCATTATCATTTTATATAACTATGTCATATACATTTTTAGTTTAACTCTTTATTCACTGCTAAAATACATTGTTTTACCGTTTAAAATATTATTTTGTTCCTTTTTCTTTTGAAAGGCACAGTTACAGGATTCCCTGTGTTTTCTTTTTTTTTTTCATCTTCCCACTATTCTTTTTTTTCTGTATCTTTTACAAAGTATAATGGGCTAATTTCATTAGATTCTTTTGGATTTTGCCAGTGTCTGTGAAGAGCAAAGAGGCAGCTAGAAAAAAAAGTGGCTATTTTTCTAAAGACCTACCCTCATTTTTTTCAGAGTTCCTTGTTACTATAGCTGCTGCCAGCAGTGTTTGTTTCCATTTGAAATAAAGTTGAACCTTATCTGGTGGCCTCAGTGTACTTTAAATACACCTCAAAATGAGCTGAAATTTCTTAGTTCCTTCTCCTACTTCAGGAGCTGCAGCCACTGCTCTCTGGAAGTTATTTTATGACACACGAATTGCCAGATGGTATCAGTCCTGATAACTCCATTTCAGAAATACGTGAAGAGAAAACTTCTATCAGTGTGTCACCATCAGGCCTTATCACCCACGAGCAAGTGGTCCAGCTAAAGGAAGAGGACAGATCATAAAGAATCCCAAAGTCGATTATTACAGGAGATCGACCGGCTCAATAGGACAAGTTACATCAGGGTTCTCTCTTCATTCTTGAGTCCCTGACGTGTATCAGTAAAGTGACATCAAGAGCACAGCTTAAACTGTGAAAGTTTAGAATTTGTTTCATAGGCTTAGATAGATTGAAGTGTGCCCCATCCCTTTCCCTCGCCTTGAGCATAGCATGTATTGTTTTCCACACAAGATTGCTCTTTCATGAAACCCCATCTTCGCCACATTGTCCTATGTTAGTTTGAAAGTACTCCAACTTTTAAAATTTATGACGTTTCAGCTGTTCTCTAAATTAGAATATCCCACAGTTCCAAGGAAGGTACATTTCATTTGATCTGTGTAATTGAAGCCAAACATAGCAGGTCTCAAAACTGTTTATATAATAATACTAAGATTAAGACTTTTTCAGTGTGCTCACCTTTGCATTAGTTGTACAAAGACAATTTCATTTAAGGATACCCTGAAAAAAGCACTAAAATATGTTTTAGGTCTCAAACCTTACATAACCACCTTGTCATTATTCAGTGAGGTAAAATTTGAACTACATATGAAGCATGAAAGCTGCAAACTAAGGTAGAATAATTACCTTAAGGAATTAGAAAGTGGAGATTATTTAAGTTGAGAACTACAGTAGCAGCTTTTATAACTTGCACCATTGTTATTGAAAAAAAGGCTGAAAAACTAGCTGGTTCACATTTGGTTATTTACTGTTTTTTCAATTTGTTTTTAATAGTATATACTTAAAATGATCATTATTTTAGGGCCGGAGGTATAGCTCAGTGGTATAGCTCTTGTCTGGCAAACGTGAGGCCCTGAGTTCAATTCCTGTTATCAAAAACATAAATAAAACAGGAAAAACAATGATTATTTAAATTTGATATTTAGAAGGATTCAGCCTGTAAAATCCTGATAGCTTATTCAGGTTAGGTGGAAAGAGTGAGGCAGGCTTTATGACAATCTTGAGGCAAAATTGTATTTGAAAGCAACATAAATTATCTCGTGTCTTATTCTCTTCATAATTTCTTAGTCCTTTGTTCTATGATAAAACCAAATGGGAATTATAAGCAGTATTATAAGCTTTAGCTATTATGCATTTGGATTTGCATGAATGTGCTTCTAAAATTGTTTGGGAATACAAGTGTAATTATGCACTAATGGACCCCATGGGAGGTAACCCTTAGCTCAGCTGGGTCAGAGTTAATGTTCTGACATAAGAACCACTTAGTAACAAGGGTAGATGTGCCATCTGTGCCAGAACTCTTTCTTATGCCTAAGGGATGTGACAGAAGATAGGGCTTAGGTCATTTGATGATCATTAATAAAGTGGTTTACTCCTAGCTGCTGCAACAAACCTCCGAACAATGTCTTCTTGGGGTAGAGTAGGGGTTGGCATGGTTGACTGACAGACCTCAGCACATTCCAGAATTTCCCTTTTCTTCAAATAGCTCTTCCCTCCCATATGGCTAACTCGTTTTGTCTATTAGCATTATTTGAACAAAAATTTTCTGAATGCAAGGAAATCTCATTTAATGAGTCCTCCAAGTCTGGTTTACATTTGCTTGGAAATGTGTTCACTGCTATTATCTAGCATGAAAGAAAGTGTGAGACTTTTATCTTCTCTCTTAAGGCCCTGCTCTTCCCTGCTTGGAATTCTAAGTTACCATTTAACATCCTTCTTTTTACCATAAAATGCAGATTCAAACTACATAGTCTATGGGAATTAGTTAAATTTGAGTGAAAGCATTAAAATCTTTGCATTTATATTCAATTTATCTGACCAATTAATTCTCCACTGTGTCTCTTCTTGGCAAATAATATGTCAGTTTCAGTCAAAGGTAACAGGCAGTTCAATAATGAAATAAGCTATTCTCCAACAAGATTATTTATTTACTTACCTTTGGTTTTGGTGAATGAACCTTAGCCTTAGGTATATTAAGTGTATGTTCCTCCACTAAGGTATAATACCAGCCTCTTCTCTCAAAGATTAGAAAGTTCTTTTCTGCCTCTGCAGATAAGTTCATGGATTATATTATTTTAATTTCTGATTGTAGAGTCTTTTGGTGAAATTTTCCTTAGGACGATTCTTATTTTTCTTCTTGCTTTGGTCATTTAATTCTAAAAACTTTCTTCCCAACAGTTATACAGTGCTGTCATGCGTGAAAACTTGTGAATCATGTGTCTATAAAATGTATAATGTTTTCAATATTACGGAATTAAATGAATCCAGATTGGCTTCAAAATACTGCAATATATTATCAGCAATAACAAGAAGCAGCTGTGTGTCAGTATCACAACTCTGGTTTTCAAAGCTGACTTTTTTCTCTTACATGTTTTTCCCCCCTAAGTTAACCCGCTTGAATAAGGAAAAACATTTCCAAGCATCAAGCCAGACCTCATGTTGTCTGCAGGAGGACTCTCTATTTCCTGGCATTTTCAAATATAGGGTCAACTGGTTATTTTTAAGATGCTTGTGCCAGACATTTATTTGTCAGAAGGGAGTTGCATGCCATGTATGAGTGGATTATCATTATTGCTTGGAAGAAGCCCCAACTGTAATCTATGTAGCACTGGCATGAATAGAATTGCTTGCTAGCACTTTGTCAGAGCTTATGGGAGATGATGTAAAGTAAGTACAAAGCAGAAAATATATCCACTATTGAATACCTATGTATAAGTAGACAAGTCTATATGTATACATGTGCAGAAACATGTATACATATGCATGTAACAAAGATATGAAACCTAATCACTACATAAATGAGACTGGTGAAGTTATTCAGATATAATGGCCTTTTTTCAGTTCTTTTCATGTTGAGACTTTGAATATCTTGAGTCTTCCATTTAGAACATTTGCTTTTTGTTTGTTTTGCTTTTTAACTCAACATCATTGTCTTAGTTACTTTTCTTTCACTGGTGAGATTAAATACATAATATTAGAAGCTAACGGAGGAAAGGTTTATTTGGATCAGTTTGTAGAGCTTTCACTTCACAGTGGGTTGGGTCCAAGAGAGGGTGGCATAGCAGAGGGGCATCACTGAGGAGAAACAGTTCATGGCAGGCAAAGACAGCAAAGTAGTGAAGAAGCAAGACAGTAAGCGTCAAGTGACAAGCAACAGATTGTTTCTGTTTCTTTATATTGTATCCACGTTACCTACCATTAAAGTGAGTAGCACTCACCCAGGGTGGGGCACCTTTAATCCTTCCCAGAATTATGGCAAACCAATCAATGGATTGATGTAGTAATCACACACCTCAATCCCAGCATCACACATGCTCAATAGTACCACCTGTAAAAAGCCCCACCTAGGAGCACATGAAGCTTGGGGGGGACATTCAGACACAAGCCATAGCACTCATACATCATGAGATTTCTAAGATCTCTTCATACATAAGCACTTTATAGATATTCCAAACTGCTGCAGGTGCTGCTGAGTTATTTTTCTGTCTCTTGAGAATTGAGTGAGTAGTTCTCACTTTATTTTCTTATCATATCAGATGTCCACCATCTTTAGCACATGCTCGGCCTGTTTATGAAGCATTCACTAACTAAGTGAAAAATATATGAATATATAAATAAATCTCCAGAAGGAATTCATATTTTAATATAGTAATATGAAGAAAACTTCAATTTTTGATTTTCCAATTTTCAGGAACATTATTGACAAAGACTGTATATATACAAGCTATTCAACATGATGAGCTGATATATGTAAATATTGTGTAATGATGTTCGAATAAATATGTCTGTCACCACCTGAGCTGTTCATTCTATTACTAGAAGTCACTCATCTTTAAAATTATAATTTGTCTCCTTCAATTACCATGCCCTTCCTATACATTTTGGACACTGGCAATGATCATTTTAGTTGCTGTTTCTATTACTTTCACTTTTTAAGATTCCATAAATAGAATGGAAAGCTGGGAAGATGGCGGCTCAATAAGCAGCAAAGTAAAGAGCCTATCTGAGAGAAACAGCTCAAATGCTTGAATAAAACATCCTGGAGAAGAGAAGATGAAAGGAGATGGATCCTCTTGACCCAGGAAGAAACTGAAGGAGGAAAAAAAAAGAAAAGAAAAACTTGGAAGCTGGTCCAGCTCACCAGAGCTGGTCCCATTGTGTACGAAACGCTGCTGGAATCCGAAGACGTGCTGGAATCTGAAGACGTGCAGTCACGTTAAAACTGGGAGTCGGGGAGCCCAAGAGCCTCAGTGGGAGGATGAGGTCATGGAGGGGGCTATGGAGTGGAGAACAGCACAGGCTCGGAGATCTGCACCTGCTCGCAGTGAGTGCAGGCAACTGAGTCCTCCCACAGGAGTAAGTGATTGGCCAGGTGATATTCTAGAGTCTGGCAGGATAAGCCCGGAGCCAGAACTGCAGTGGCTTCAGTCAGTCACTCCTAGCAAAGAGCAGATTGGTGGGAATTGTTTGGACTGAATCCCACCCCTGTGTAAGATCCAATAGCCAAGGACAAGGTCTCCCTGAAGTGATCCCTAACTGGCCCTGTCCATGTAGCACACACTAGGTGGTGAAGACTCTCAGTGGTTGACCATCTTAGAAGGGAGAAGTCAGCCTGCCCTGCCCCTGCTTGTACTCCAGAGGTTACTAGCAGATTGGAGAGGGCAGCAATTCCTAGTCAGCATGCTTCAGAGTAATTATAACAAATACAGAAGTGCCAAGGAACCCACTATCCTCTTGTCTGCAAGAAACCAGAAACATGACAAGAAGAAGAAAGAAAAGGAAATCTCCAGCCTCCAACCCAAACAGTACTGGCCCAGAAGAGGTAAACACAGAAGAGATCAGGGGTTGCATGCCTGCAGTTTCAGAAAAGCAGCATCTGACATAAAGAATTATTTTTGTGATGTTATAAAAGAACTCAAAGCAGAAATACTTACACAAGTAAAGGAAGATATAAAAAAATAAGGAAAGAAGTCCTAAGTACCTCTGAAGAAGAGACAGATGGAAGAATGGAGGAACATAGGAAACAGGAAAGAAACCTTTGATGAAGAATATAAAAAAAAAATCTGTAATACATGAAACAGATTCAAAGCAATTACCAGGAAATTAAAAACTCCATTGAAAGCTGGCAAAACTGCTTAAAAGATACTAAAGATAGGCTATCAAACCTTGAAGACAGGTTTGCAACGTGTGATTATCAACGGAAAGATCTCTGAAAAATAACAAGGTACCAGGAAGTAACAATACAAAGGCTAGAAGATGACAAGAGGATGTATAACTTAAGAATAAAAAATGTGAATGAAGAATCAGGGGTAAACACAAATGAAATACAAAGTCTGTTTACAGAAATAATTAAAGAAAACTTCCCAAGGATAGGAAAAAGAAATGATATTCAGATATATGAGGCATACAGAACTCCAGCCAGCTATATCCAAAATAGAACTACACCCAGACATATAATAATCAAGATCCCAGAAATTCAACACAAGAACAGAATATTAAAAGCTGTCAGAGGGGCCAGAGGTTTAGCTCAGAAGTGTAAGTGCCTGCTTGGCAAATGCAAAGTTGTGAATTGGACCCCTGGTACAAAAGAAAGAAAGAAAGCAAGAAAAAAAGAAAGAAAGAAAAAGAAAGAAAGAAAGAAAGAAAGAAAGAAAGAAAGAAAGAAAGAAAGAAAGATCATCTATAAAGGAAAACCCATCAGAATCACCACAGACTTCTCAACACAAACCATCAAATCAAGAAGAGCTTGGAGTGAAGTATTTCAAGCCCTGAAAAAAATTAACCTCCAACCCAGATTGATGTACCCTGCAAAACTATCTCTCAAAATTAATGGAGAAACGAGATGCTTCCATGACAAAGAGGAACCGGGGGAAATCATGAACATCAATCCAACCCTTAAAAACAGACTGAAGGACATTCTAGAGAGAAAGAAAAGAAGACCATGGTTTCAAGAACAGTGACAAAGCAGGCTCACTAATTGGGGCAGACAGTGGAATGAAGGGGAGAAGTAGACAACCAAAGGCAGAAAAATAGCATAACAGAGAAGGTTGGCCATAATCACTAATGTGGATGGCCTAGATACACTAATAAAAAGAAACACAGGCAGAGTGGATCAGGAGATAGGGTCCATCAAGATCTCTATATAAGAAATATATTTAACGTGAAAGAGAGTTCATGGACTGAAAAGCAAAGATGAGAAAATAATGCTCTATGTGAAAAGGAACTGGAAAAAAGTGGGGGTAGCTCACCTATCAGCTACAGATTGGTTGCAAAGACATAACACTTTTATACAACTACTTAGCTATAAGTAAGGAAAACCTTGAGACTCTTGTAGGTAAATGGAGACAACTTGAGACAAGCTCATGGGTAAAAAGGTTCAGAACCACTTAGTTAAATAGTGGGATGCCTCCCTAATCTAAAAATAAAGGAGTTAGTGGGATACAAAATGTACAGTGCATCCTGTTAAAGTGAAAGGGGAGGAATTGTCTAAATAGGGATGGTAGAAGACATTGTTAATTGTGTATCATGATTTGAAACCCATATTGCTTTCATAGCTCTGTTTAGTTTGGTTATATTCTGTTCTAGTTTATCTACTTGTACTATATTTGAAGGCATAGACTGCTATTCCAAAGATAGCAGGACATACTACAGTAACCATTTTAATTTCATATTAATCTGAAAACCTGTATTGCTTTCACTGCCTTGTTTTGACTGATTTTATTCAAATTTGTTATGTTTGATAGTATCAAGTCTGAGAGTATAGGCAACTACTCTGAAAACATTAAGATTCACTATGATGCCCATTCTTGTTTGACTATTACTCTCTTTTGAAGTCCTGTAATGTCTCCAATGTTTTGTTTTTATTGATTTTGTTCTGTACTGCTATGTTCAATTTTATTACACCTGATGATATGGGCAATTCTATTGAAGATAACAAGAGACATCATGGTAACCATTGTATATCACCTTGTATTGTGGTTTTAAAATCATGTACTATGTCCATCCTTTTGTTTTGAATGACCCTATTTTGTTTTTTCATTTGGTTTTATTCTTTTCAGAATAAAAAAAAAGATTCCATAGATAAATGATATCATGCAGTTTTGGGGATTTGGTAAAATCTTTATGGAAAACAGTCTGAAGATTTCTAAAAAAAATAAAACTAGCAAACAATTCAGCAGTTCCACTTTTGGATATATATCTGAAGGAAATAAAATTAATATTTTGTAGAGATTTCTACACAACTGTAATTATTTAAGGATTATTTGTAGAAGCTAAATACATCAATAAGCTAAGTGCCCATTTATTGATAAATACATTTGTATATATAAATAATTAGTACATATAAAATTAATATATAATTTATATGTATATAGGTCACAAAAATATATTGTAATATTAGTCCCAAAAAATGAGGGAATCCTGTTATTTAACAATGTGAATGAAACTGCAGGCCTTTATGCTAAAGAAATTACCCAGTATTACTCTTTAGAATTAGAGGTCTGTTCTTTCATTGTTTCAAACAGCTTTTGCAGTCAGTCATCATTATTGGAGCTGATCATTTTTGTTCAGACTATGTATTAAAGTTTGTAATTGTGCTTTTAGTTTCATGTTTTCTTTGTTTATATTGGGCTTTTTTACTTTGTTTCAAGTTATGTGAAGATGGAACATGTTTCATTTGTTCAATAGTTTAATTACATGGCTCTCTGTTAGTTTAATGATAGGACTCGTGTATGGATGTCTTAAAGTAAATTGTTTGTGCTCTCGACCTTTCATTATAGTATTATAATTAAAATAACTGTGTACTTACATAGGAACCAGTTGCCCAATCCTAATGGAAAAATCTCTTAGTCAGTGTTATTTTGGATAAAAATGGTAGAGTCCCTGATCTGATGCTTGTCAAGAATCTACAACAAATCGGAGTATGTGATTGTGATGAAGCTATTCAGAAACTTAGAGTGTTCATCAAAATGAGAATTTACCCCTTTATTTTGACTTGCTCAATAGACTTGACTGGTTGTTTGGATCAGTGCATCAGTAGAAAACTAGGGATAGGAGGTCACCTCATCATTATATATGCATAATCATATGTTCTAATAAATGATTTATTATAAATAACCAGTAACACTGGGAAGAAGAAGATACTTAAATCTCAGAATACTAAAATCAAGTGCCTCAGTGGCTCAGAAACTGGAGACGTCATTCTGTCTTCCAGAGAGGTAGGAAACAGGTCTCCAAAGGCTTAGGCAATTTGAACAGTTCATTATAAGAAATGTTGTCTTAGGTGCAGAGGAATATGGAGAATAATCCATATTCAATTGTGTGTAATCCAAGTGGATTTGTAGTCATGAAAATTAGAATGATTGTAAAACAAAGGTCTCTGCTTTATTTTTCTTCTATTTTATTTCCCCTTTTTCTTTTCTTCCTTTCCTTTGCTTTCATCTTATTTCCACTTTTCTTCCCATCCCATTGCTGCCCTTCCTTTCCCAACAGTTCTACTGGTTAATGTTCCCCTGCTGATTTGCATTCAAAAGCTCACTCTTTCACAGAAGTGTATATATTATGTTTGGAGAAGTATGATTGCTCTCTTTTCCATATCTTAATTTTTTTTATAACATGATAAACCTCAAGTTCTTCAATGTCTGTGTATGACTGATGACAAGAACAAAAACACAGTTATGCCAAATAGCAAGGTTCTTACTTTCATGTCTAAATTATGGGCTAAAATTATAAAGATGTCTATTTTCATTTTCATCACCCTTCCTTCTTTGATTATAGTTTGTTTTTTGCTTTCATTTTTAAGCATATATTCTATCACTTTTCAAAAGTTCAACTGTAATTTTTCTTTGGGGAGATTATGATATTACATTTGAACTCAGGAGTCTAGATAATTGGGCATTATCTTTCAGTTCTAATTCTCTTTTATATGTTCTCCTTAGCATAATGATTACTTCGTGGTAATATTATAGTCCTTTCTTACTTTAATTAATGTCACATCTCAATTTTAAGTGCTTGTTTTCAGCCCCAGGGTACTAATTTCATATGTTGTTTCTTAAATTAGCTGACTATAAACTCAAATTTCTGGTAGTTATGATAGTCATACAGCTACTTTATGCCTCCATCAATATGAAGAAATTAGTGTTTTAATGAAGGATTTTTTACTATTCCATTAGGTATTTGATTTTAAAAGATTGTAATATTGTTCCATAGTCTTAAGATGAATATTAAGCAATAGTTTCTCTACAGCTAATACATTTTTTAATTGCTAGAATCATTCATACTTTATAAAATAGCAGAAATATATATAAAAACCTTATCATGCATGTTTTAGGATAACTATTTTATATAATATTTCATGTAGAAAATAGTGAAATTTTCTCAGAAGACTTAACATTTGTGAATGCAGTTTTTGTCTTTGATAATATTGTTAAGAAAGCAGGAAAAAGAAATTTGCTAGAATAATCTTCTTAACATTGCACCTTAACTTTAAAAAAGTCCAAATATGATTTGAATATAGAAATCAGTGTTTTTTAACATTTATTCCACTGAAAAGTTTGAATCTCAACACATTAGTAAGGGTGTGTTTAGCATTTAGTGTTTTTGTTCAAATAGTATTTTATGTTTTTGTTCAAATATAGCATTACTATTTATTTATTTTTTTCCAAATTCTTTTGTGATTTTAAACTTCATTGGTTCCTAAACACATCATTTTTTGACTTGCTGCCATTAGGAGTGAGGATTATATTGGAAATGTATCATTGTTGGATAATTACTTTAAGCTGCTGACTTCTTATCTTAGAAGTTCCTTGTACATTGCAGAAAAGGAGGGATACTTCTTGGATTTCATTATCTTTGTAGATAGAATGCTAATGCATTTTCAAACTTTACAGAAAGTTTTAGAATTAAGACCTTTATCAGTGATATTCGAAGATAATGACCAAAATAAATTCAATAATTACAGAATTTTATTTGAAATATAATTTTCAAAAAGAAGATGCTACTGCTTGGCTATTTCCAGTCATTACATAGTTAACAAAAATCCAATTTATTGTTTATAAAGAATGAAATAGTGTTAAATTGAGAGGTAGAACACAGATTTCTGGAGTTGCATGTGTGTGATTGTGTGTGTGTGTGTGTGTGTGTGTGTGTGTGTGTGTGTGTGTTCAAAGGACATGATTTGGAACGGATCTTGGAAGCATAAGTATTAGGATTCAGCAAGAAGTGAATGTTTACAGGTGATGAAAACTGCTTATCAGCCCTTAGAGTAAAAAAGGACCTTGGGTTTGCCAGAATGAAGATAAATCTTGCTTGGGTCATCATAGAGAAACAAATGCTAGTGCCATTTTAAAGGCAATGATGGCTTTAAAGGAAATTAACATTTATTTGTACAATGTGAATCACTTTACTGAATTTTTAATCCCCTTTGGATTTCTCTGTGATTCACTGATATTTCATCCTATCATTATTTATATCATTGCTTTTGAACATTGCAAAATTTTCTATCAAGAAATTTCCTTTTGTAAAAGTATGAATGGTAATACTCTATGTTATTTTCAACAAATACTAGGTAACAAAGTGAACCCTGTGGATTCTTCTATTTCTTTGTTCTTCATCCTTTCTTTTCCTAAATCTATTCACTAAGAGTTGTTCCTTAAGGAATATTCAAGATAGTGTTAATATGCTCTGAGCATGTTAATTAGTGTGAAGAATACATTGAATGAAATCAGTAGTCCTACTTAATATTTGCTATTTGAAATAAATTCTAAAGAATGCATGAAATTCTTTTGTTATAATTTTACTTTTAGATGAATATCATAAGTAAAAATTTTAATAGCATTGAATTGAGCTCTAATTACAAATAGAAAGCTATGAGATTTTCTTATTCTGTATTTATTGATCAATTAGTATGTGTCAAGATATAATCAAGGATGCAGAGTGTTCTTTTACCTTTAAATTCGGGAATTTGATTTGAGGACAAGAGGATTCATTCTTGGCTAGTTTAAACTGGACAGGTTATATCATGGATTATAACTGGCTCACTGAAATGTTTGGATGTCTGATGAAAGAGACTGTATATAGGCAGAACCTGCAAGAACTCCTGCCGGAATCATGGTGTTCAGGTATTCCCTAGATGCCTCAGCTGCCTGGATTGTGATTATGCCTGTATGATAAAGCAGGAAGCCAGTTACAGCTGCAGCCTCCACATCCACGTTCCGGAAGAAGTCATGAGATGAGCTCAGGTATAAAGGATGGTTCATTGAGCTGAATTTCAAGGAGTCTTTCAACATGTCTTTAAGAACAACTATGAGTGTGAGAGTGTGAGGCTTAGAGATAGCTGAACATTCTGATGAAGATTTGGCCCAGGTGGATTTTAGAGGAAACTATAATACATCCCATTAGGGGAGGCCTGGAAATCCTTAGAAATTATGAAGTGGAGTATAAAAGGCAGCAGACACAGATACTCTGGGAAAAAAGACCAGAGTTCATCTTTAACCAAGAAGAATTTTCTTTTGTGTTCATCCATGCATAACTTAATGATTATGTATTAAATTAATAAATGATGTTAAATGATATTATTCATTAATTTAACCACTTAATATGATCTGATAAGGTGATTATATGGAATGATACATGGTTCACTGTTACGGAAACCTCCAGGTTCTCCAAGTACTATGCAGAGCCGAAGTTTTATGAAGGCATTCAATTTTGAACCATAATTTTAGCAACAGGTTGACGAAGATAATTTTGAGTGGTTTTATCTTGCTACTTTATTTCTGTTCATGTTAGAAGTGTATTTATACTTTGTACACAAAGTTATCCCAATAGTTACTGGCATAAAACAACAAGTATTTATTATTTCTTAGAATTCTGTGGCTTGGCTGAGTGACTTTTTGATCTGGGCCTATCTTGGCTTCTGAACAACTCAGCTTGCCATCAGCAGCAATCAGTTACTAGACTGACGGAGCGCTGGCTGGTTTATAGCTGAGTCTACACAATTATCCTTCATGTAGATTCAAATCTTTGAAATAGCCTTGTATCCTTGTACCAGAGGCAAGAGGCCAAGACTGTATGGAAGCATGCAAGAGTTTTGAGTCCTAAAATCAGAAGTGAAACACTTACTTTGGCTGTGTTCTCTTATCTTAGACACGTTTAAGACTGCTTAAAATTAAGTGATACAGGAACAAAGTATGACTGGATAAGAGATTCACAAAACTATACTGGGAATGACTGCACTGTTCTCTACAGTTTTGGGAAGTAATTTAAACCAAGTCCTGAGTGACCTTTACCTGAGTTTTTTTTGTTTGTTTGTTTTCCCTCAAACAGCAAGGTCTTTCAGAGTTGGTCTGGCTGGGCTCAAACTTGCAGCTGTCTTGCCTAAGCCTCCAGACTGCTGAGGTTACAGATATGTGCCACCACACTGAGGCCTTATCTTTTAAATCTACTTCAAGGTATTAAAACTAACGAATTTGATGTTGAAATTTCATGAAGTAAATTAGAAAGACTAATATGAATTAGGTGTCTAAGGTAATCTATTTTTACAGTGTCATTGAAGCAGCAATAAAGTCCCTATTTTAAAGATTAACTAGAGGTGCAAAAATAGTTTCCATTTGCACTCATTCTTAACGGTTTTCTAATGACATTCAGTTGGCTTATCGTTGGCAAAAGTGAGGGCTGTTTCAAAGATTAATAAACATAGTGGCAGACCAGGTAGTGTGCAAGAGCTTTTGTTGCTTTCCACAATACCTCTTAAACATGCACAGTAAAATTATAATACATTCTTTAGTTAGAATGTAACACTGTTTGTAGATGGTCATATATATTCCAGTGATCAGATATCTGAAACTTAGTCTAGTTTCCATAACAATGCAACACTAAACAGCATTTGTTAATCACATAAAATATTTTATGGTTTACTGTAGTGAAAATTTTAAAATAGTAACCAACATCAATTTTCGAGGGCTGCATTTTCTCACTAGAACAGTGTCAAGGGAGGAGTATAAAAAAGCTTGAAACAGGATCAAAATTTTATCTTGGTGGAAGAGAAACCTTTAAAACTTTCACAACTCCATTTATGGATATATGAACTGAAGCAAAATAACAAACTTGAGTAAAAACCATAGTAATTTTTAAAGAAACTAAAACAAAACAGGATAGAAATGATAGAGAACTTTTTTAAAAAAGTAGATTAACAATAGTGAATATATTTATATTGCATATAAATATAGAAGTAGTTGTTCAGATTACGAGAAATTTTTCATGCCTAAAAACCATAGTAATTTTACGCACCCTTTTCTTTTATTTTTCTAGACTATCTTTCTTTGGATCGTGGTTTTACTTTACTTTAGGTTTCTACCCTAGTGCTAACACACTCATAAAGCAACTAGGAATAAAACTCACTCCTATTTGTCTTATGGATGATGTCAAAGTAACATTCATATTACTCTTTTACCTGCACAAAAATAAGTAAAATAAGTAAAACTAAAAAAGGGTTGCTCTGCAGCCTGTTTCTATCAGCATATAAAAACAGTTTTTAGATTTTGAGGAACTTTCTAAAATCTAAATATTAAATACACCATTATTAAGAATTTAATTGTATGAGTCACATGTGTGTTATATTACAAAACATAAAATCTAAAAACATATTAAATGTAAAAATCACTAAACACTCATCATTAATTATATTATGTTAATTATATTATTACCTATATATTTTAATTGTATTATTACCTATACATTTTACAATGTTTACATCTATTATATGTGCATGGGGAACACACTATATAAATCCATATTATTCCACATTTTTGAATACACACTAATACCATGCTGATGGCTACATTACATACGTTTTGTGGAAGTTAACGTGCCATTTATTTTAGATAAATTCTCAGAATTTGCCCAAATGGAGTATTTCATACTGTTTATAGTGGACTTATTTTCACTAACTGCTTCTTGGAAAGGAGCATAGAAATTTATGCATGGAGATATTATGGTACTTTTAAAAAAATTAAAGTGAAGATATTTTTATGCACAGTGAAATCATATATTCCTTTTTTCTTTGTGAACCACTTGAACTCCAAACAAAAATTGTTTCAAAGAATCATTGAACTGGAATGAAATCAACACAGCATAATGATCTCTGGATTGAACTTGAATGAACTTCATTTTCCATTTATTTTGAAATTTGTTGGAAATGTTGGAAAGAAGTTAACCAAATAGATCATTCTTTTCTTCACTGATATATATCATATTTACAAAGCTTTGGTTTTAGCATTTATTCTGTTTAATCCAGAAAATTCCTACCCTGCATTAATCTTGTAATATTTATCTAAGATGCTTTGAAAATAGGCTACACCCAATTATGGTTCCTTACTAACTTGCTCTATTAGTCTCATTTGCAAAACTTTTGCTTAGAAAAAAAATAGAACATTAATTGCTGTTCAAGGAGATTAGAAAAATAACTTTCACTGGTTAAGTGCAATGAGGAGATGGGGAAATCGTAGTAGCTCTGAACATTAAAAAAAAAGAAGTTCAGAACAAAACTCTTCTTTGAAATAGTGCAAGCCAGTGAAAACAATCCTAGTTTTAGTATCAGCAACCTCTCAAATTGTATAAAACAATGAATTAGCCCAAGCATATTTGCTTGTTTGGTAGAACTAACTATTCATACTTCCGTTTACATACATATGTACATGTTGTTGAGAAAGACAATATGTTATTCAATTTTGGCTCATGATGTTTAAGTCTTAGTAATATAATAGCCATAGATCAAGTTATTATTATCAATACTATTTTCATTGTTTGGCAGTGATGCTAGGATGAAACCCAGGGTCTCATTCTTGATAAACAATACTCTCCCATTGAGTTGTACCCTCAGCCTATCTATGTATTATTAATGCCACCTGTATGCTTGTCTGTGTATGTTTCAATTGCGTGCGTATGTGGCACATAAAAATTCATGCATTTGATACATTTTTAAATGTAATATAATACAATATAATACAATATAATCATAAAAGAAAACTTGTGGTTGGTGCATCTGTTAAATATGATGCTACTCTTCACACAAAAAGCAAAATGCATACATGTATGTTTTCTTGGAAACTAACAGCTCCATAACAGAAATATAAGCAACAAAATAAAACATCAATTTGTTTAGCAGGTTTTGGTGTAACAAAATGGACATCCGCTTTTCAATTACGTAATTTTACATTTGAACTGATATATGTGTGTGCTTTCAGACATCATTGTAATTTTTTCTAAGTGAGAAAAGTATTAAGTATATAATCTGAACACAAAGTTTGATATTTCATTAAAAATGAAAAAGCAAAATGAATCAAATTTGTACAGGAATAATTTTTTTTCTTATATTTTGAAGACCATGAACCAATAGTAGAGTAACATCTCTTTTACTTCAATATTAAAATAGATATATGCCTGTTTTTCACAGAAAACTTAATTAAGAGTTATGCACCTGCACTTTTAACTTAGCGTTTGATAAGTGAACATGAATAGCCTAAGATAAGCAAATAGGGTAATTGATAAAATTAACTCTATGTAAAATATGCAATTAATTGTTAAAATAAGTTAACACTGAAGAATGAAAAAATATTAAAATCGAGTATTTATACTACTGTGCACACATTTCGAATTTACAGATTCTGTAGAAGCAGAGCAGATGTAGTATTAGATAATGAATTATTAAACTTTTCATGAATTTAATGTGATTCTGTGTGAAATATCAAAAGTCCATATTAAATATAAAAAGATTCACTTTTCCAGGGCAGGAAATATGAGTTGAAATAAGTATTTGGAAAGATGAAAAAATGATTTAATAGGATATTGAAGTAAAAGTTCTATAACTAAAGTAAATCTACATTTGAAAACATAAATAATATGATCATTACTTTACATGATCAAGTCAACACTTTCAGAAACTAGAAGAAATCAGAAGATTATCCTGGGTTAAGAAAAGTTATCAAAAGATACTTGTGATACACTAATATAAAAATAAGAAAGAAAGAATTATGGATACAAGTGAGTTAAAAGCAAACAATCGCATAATCAATATCAATGCATTTAAAATTGTCTCTGATTTTGAGTAGCTATCACTGGCAGGTACAAAAATTTTAAAATATATATAGATATTTCTCATTTATGTGGATTTTTTCCTCACAGAACTTATTTTTGCTTTTTAAAATATTGACAGATTAAAATCATATGTATGAAGCATTTGTAAGTAATGATTTGATGCATCTACTCATTGCACGATTATCAGAATCTTATTATTACACCAAACAACATACAACTAGAACAAATAAAAGAATAATAAAACAATGATTACACTTAGATTTTTAAGTTGTTTGTGACTTCAGTTGGCAGTATATAGTCTCCTAGTCCTTTTGGTGGGTATAACTAAAATACCATAAACTGGAGAGCTCTTAAAGAAGAGAAATTTATTTTTTACTGTTGAGGAAACTGAGAAGTGCATGGTGCAAGGTAACAGAGAATCCACTATGTGATTAGGGCTTTCTGCTTTGTCTATGGTGTTTTCTGGTTTTGTCTTCCCATCGTGGAAGGGGTTAGCTAGTTGCCTGGGGCCTGTTATTTATATGGGCATTAGGTTTACTCATGGTGGCTTTGGCTCACACCTTAATCATCTCTCAGAAGCCAAAAATTGTAGTACAAATACATTGGGGGTTAAACCTCAATGTAAAACACGTAGGATATTACAAAGCATCAAACAGTAGTAAATGTTCAACATCAGAAATGATGGTGAGCACTGTCAGTTACTTACGTGGTTACTCTGCATACTTATGGACAGAATTCATGTATGCCAGTTGTAGTAGTATTGATTTGGGAAGACGCCAATGGACTTTGGACTTAGAAGACAGAATAAGAGTAAACAAATCTGTGCTGGAATATAAATTGAAGGCATATCACTGCTTTTAAATTAGAACATTGAATCAATGTCTCAGGAAAAATGACGTTTTATTAGATATGTATTTTATTAAAATGCTAGCTTACATTTTCAGATATGAACATTACTCAGAAATTTCAAAAATGAAGAGTCAGAAAACAGTGTAATATGTAGAATAAACACCAATTCAGATATGATCCAAATACATTTAAGTAACTTCCTGTGTGAAATGTCTTTTGGATAGTTCACAATTCTGTGCTCTGCCAAATAGTGCTGTTATAATTTGACAGTATCTAACTGCTAGTCGTGCAACGCTTTGTACAACTGCAAATTATATAAAAATATCACCTGTTCACCTTGGTAAGTAGGTATCATCAATACCATTTTATTAAAGATATTTAATAAAATATCTATTGGCCCTTCTCTTTCCCAAAGGATTTATAATCAATATTGGCAGTCCTCAAAGATGTTGAATAATACATAACTGTATTTGGATCAATATCAGAAACTCTTATTAGACCTTGTAATAATGCTTCTTATAATTTTAGTAATATAAAAGCCTTAATATAATGTATTAAAAGAAACAAAACCATAAGTAATATGATTACCTTGTAATTTTGACATTTTAAAATATTCTTACCATTGGGCTGGGGATTTACCATTGGGCAGTGGTTTAAGCGCCTGCCTGGCAAGCGCGAGGTCGTGAGTTCAATCCCTGTTACCAAAAAAAAAATATATTCTTACCATTGAATACCCTCCATCTCTGTGTATTCATTTGCCTATACCATGTTTCTATGTAATTACCAAATTACATTAATTTTTAAAAATATAAATTAAACCAATTTATAATTAAACCAACTAAGGTCGTTTTAATTGAATATTAAAAATTTAAGTCATATGTCCAAAAAAAGGTAAAAATTGATCAACAATTAGCTAAAGTTAATATAAATTCTCCATTAAAAAGTGATATTTAATTAAATTGGATTTTTGAGGTGTAGTGATTACTTGAGATATTAGACAAAAACATGGAGCAATACTTCTAAAGTCATGTTGTAGAACTTCTGTGATAGTTATTTGGCTTGATGACCTATATATACAAAAAAGTTAATTATGTCAGAATGAAACCACAGAGAATTTAAGTATGAAATCATCTGAAAATATCAAGATGTATTAAAGCTTAGTAAAATAGTAATCTAATGTAGATACTGCTGGATGATCATTAATATATAATTTTAGATGAATGAAACATATATTACACTCTTCAATAACACACCTAAAAGCAAAAACAGATTAATAACTTTATTTTTGCAACATAATTTGTATTTCCAAATTGATCTTCTTGCTTCATTATTGTAGAAATTGTGTATTGACTTGTATATATGTACAGAATATCCTATTTTTCTCTAAGTAGATAAATCATAATTACCATCATTGTATAGATAGCTACATTTGTGATTCTATCTATGTAACAACTGTGTAAACATTGCATATCAGTTTGACCATATATTTACATTTAATTCAAGTTTTAAAAATAAATTTCATAACATTTATCAGTTAATGTATTATTGCCATATTATTATAAAATATTTGTAGTGAATCTACTTCTACTTCTCTTGTACTCACCTTACTGCACATTTTTTTCTTCATTTATTGATTTCTGAATACATAATTGAACTTCTTCTCTGATCAATATATTGATCAAGATTTTGAATTTCAGAAATGATATAAAATATTATTTTATGTAAATATCCAAGTAGGTGTCTTAATTTTATATTTTTATTATAATAAAGCTAATGTATACTGTGTGCAGTATAAATTAGTGGTTTAAAATAACACATCTTTCATCATATACCCTAGTTCTAGAGGTGAGAACTATGAAATGAATCATACAGTTCCAGAGTCTAGGTGTTCACATATGGTAGTTCTCAGTGCTGAGATAAAGAGCTCTTTTCCTTCTTACAAGCCTAGAGATTTCTTTTGCTTATGGCCCCTGTCTGGCTCTTGTTCTCATTTTTCCTCTTTACCTCTGTTTCTCTCTGCCCTCTGCTTCATAGTCACATAGTCTTACCTGATTCCCTTTTCTTTCATGAGGGCTCTATGGTATGCTGGGTCAAAGGACAGTTCAAGCCAATATCATTTTCTTAGCACGATATCACATTCCTCAGTCATATCTGCGATGTCTTTTCTTTACATAAATTAACTTATCTGTAGGTTCCAGATATTATATAATGGCCATTTTGAGGAATGCCTTCATTTTCTACTACAGTTTATATAGTTGCATTTCTTCTAAACCATATTTAAAGTATGTACGTGTATTGAATTGGAGTAAAATGCCTCAATATAGTAATTTCAGACTTTAACATAATTTCTAATATATTAGAGTAATTTGCTACTAAATCCTAGAAACCTTTAAATGGCTTCATACTCTAAACACAGATTTTGGGTTTATATTATCAGTGTAGGTAATTCTTCATTTATTTTTGTGAACATATTATAAAATATAAAATAAAGAGGAACAGGAACATAATCATGAAGTTGATGTATAATCAATATTTAAAAAGTAAACATCCATGCATCTACCACAGGAAGCTAGAAGGAAACCCTTCCAGCGCTTTATAATTCTTCACATGCTGCTTCTAATGTAAAAAGCATTAGACATAACCACTACCCATCTTCTGGCAATTGTATTTTGTATACTTTACCACTTACAAATACAACTTTAAATAATAATGTTGGACATGCATTTATAAAGTACACCACATCATATCTGTGATGATTTTTCTCTTTTTTCCCCCCTCCAATTATATGTAAAGGTCCATTTACATTTTCTTTTTAACACTTGTGATGTACTCTACTAATTTGATTTATGATACAATCATCTTAGAGAGTACAAACTAAAACGATAATGGTATTAAAGAAATCATTCTGAGTTGATTTGCATATGCTGTGATAAGAATCTCCAAACTCTTTGACCTAACACAAGTCAGGTTGGCTTTCTTGGCTCTCTGTATACCCAAGACCAGTCTGTTCAAATGCTCTTTAAGACTGTCTAAAACAGCACCTGTAATGAGATTTTTGTTGTTCATTTTGTTGTTAAAATTTCCATATCGAATGGACATGATTAACTTCCAGTCCTAATTTATCAGGTAGAATAAGTTTCATGTCCACAATTGATGCTAAGAAGGCAAGAAAGTATACCTGATGTTTCTGTAAGAAAAGATCTCAAAATATATAGCAGATTTCACTCATCAGTTATACATTATAATATATATTAGTCATCAGATACTCAGTTCATTGTTTTCTGCCCTCAAAACATGCTCAGTTTCCCTGAAGGGCCAACAAAGGAGCACATTAATCATACCCTAATACTCAAGAGTCCAAGATGATGAATTATAAGCAGTCATTTCATCATTAACACTGTTGTTGCTATCTCAATCCAAAGCATCTCTTGATCCGGAGACTTATGAGATAAAAAAGAAAAGCATTAACTCCCCTTAGCCCATAAGTGCAAATGTGACAAAATAACCATAGCAAATACACTCCATTAAAAAGGAGAACAGTTAAGAATTTATTGTTACACATTAATTCCATAATAAACTAGGCAGCTATCATAAACATACCGGACTTAACAGTGGAGATTATTCCTTGAATAGATCACAATTCTGATTAATGTAGTTTTCTTGCTCTGTAATTCCTTTATTTTCACTCTTATTGTGGTCCTTTCTTTTTCCGTTTTTTTCCTAACTGTATCTGAGGAAGACTTTGGAGAATAAAACTATAAAGCACTTAAGGCTTCTGGGTAGGTTTGTCAAATTCACTTTTAACTGGAGGAGATAAAAAGCCCTAATGATCAATCAAACTTTGAATATATACAAGATCTTTACACCTGGATAAATTTTGTTTGATAGGATAAGTATTATAAAATCAATACTTATAGAGTTGTTTTATACTGGTTTTTTTCATAATGTAACCCTCAGAATTACTTTATTTCTGTGCTTCTCATCTTCTATCTCACTCTGCAATTCAATTATAGTTATGTTGCATTTTGGGGACTTTAGAGGAAGAACCACAATTTTAGTCCCTTATCCCTTGTGACATTTTATCCAATAGAAAGGATTTAATAGATGCCAACTAGATTTTTGTGGTTTTGCACTGAGTCACGTCCATAAAATTGTAGTTGCTCCTAGTGTGTGTGATAGACTTAGCTTTCATCTGATCCTCGCTGCAAGTTGGAGTTCCGTCTTTTCACTGGAGGCCTCTCTCAGTTTCATCATCAATTTTCTCTTCTGTGTAATATTTGCAGGCTGAGGTTGTCTGAATGCTAACTCATCTTGTGATCTCATGTCTTTTTTCTGACAGACAGCTTGGCAGTTTAACTAATAAGAACCAACCTATGCATTATATGTTTCAACTGTTTCTACTAGGATTGCAAGTTCATTAGGAAT
The DNA here is from genome assembly GCA_004027295.1 of Dolichotis patagonum. Taxonomy (NCBI): domain Eukaryota; kingdom Metazoa; phylum Chordata; class Mammalia; order Rodentia; family Caviidae; genus Dolichotis; species Dolichotis patagonum. The sequence goes on from PVJX010016281.1 coordinate 34,486, forward strand.
ATTGTCTCATTTATGTTTTTAATTGCTAGGACAAAATATCTGGTACCTAAAGTTGAAGGATGAAAATTTTATTTTGCCTCATAGTTTGTAGAGGTTTCATTTCATAGTCAGCTGGCTCCAAGGCAGGGCAGCTCCAAGGCAGAGGGGCATCACAGAAGCAGTCTATGGGATGGCAGGTAAGAGGCTGCAAGCAGCAAGCCTGCATTCTTTTCTGTCACTTTATATTTGATTCAGGCTACAAACCTATTTGTTGGTGTCACTCACATCCAATGTGATGCTTCTGTTATTCACACTCAGCACTAAACCACTTCAGTTTGCACAAACCCTTAATCTCTGCATTATGCACCCTAGATCTCGTCACCTCTGAAAAGCCCCACCTATGAGCACGTAAGACTGTCGATAAACATTTAGATATAAGCCGTAACATGCATATATTTGTTTTCTAAGTTTTTATAGGTTATAATTGTACTTGATGGTTTACAACATATAGCATCTTGTATCTTTGGTTCCTACTTCTAGTTCCTCCTAGGAATTTCCTCAATAAATTCACACAGCCTCTATTTACGTATAGGAGCCCAAACTATTTACTTTTACCACAAACCAGCTTGCAGCAAAAACTATTTACACAGCACTGTGTAGATATTATAGTTTACTGTGTTGGCTATGGAAATCCAAGCCACCATAGCACCAGAGAATCCCAGCAATGTGTTAACTTGTCCTTCTGACACAAACCACTGACATTTGCATGTAAATAATTTTAAGAAGTCATATATAGCTGTGATTATCTGTAGAGGGAAATGCAGTCTGACTATGTGTCCATGAGGAAACTGATCAAAAATGCTGAGAACATCTCTATAGAATATTATAAATGATAAGAAATTTTTGCAGATCTCTGAAACAGACTTATCTGTATGTGGAATTTCACTTGTACTTCATTCATTTTCTATGGTTTTTCTTTCTCTTCATAAAACATACGGTGAAATCCTTTGTCCCATTATAGATGCTAATGCAAAGCAAAGGAAATAATTTTAAAAATGATTCTCAAATGAAAAATTTCAAAGCCAAATGGCATATAATAGTTTTATTTGTTAAAAGAAAATTAGGGTAAACAGTGATAAATGTATATAACTTTCAGAATTGTTTTTACCAAGGTGAATGAGTGGATATAAGTACCATTTTACAGAGACTTGCTCTTTGTTGACAACCAGAAATTCAATCATAGGTTCTTTTTGGTTCAATCTTTGCGTGTTGCTTCTAATTGGAGTTTTAGTAATTGCTATTTAGTTACATTTCTCCTTTTGTTTACTCTTAACTGAAAAAGCCTTAATCAATTTTGCTAGTGTTCAAAATAGTGTGTCAGGGTCCAAATTATTACATTGGGAAAATGTGGTGCTGCATTTATTTATTTACTTATTTATTTATTTATTTTTGGTGCCAGGGATCAAACTGGCAACTTCATACTTCCCTGGCAGGCTCTTATGCTGCTGAGCTAAATCTCAGGCCTGGTACTGCTTTTAATAATCCCAGTTAGGTTTTCCAAAGATGGCGGACTGGTAGATAGCAGGAGAGGGACCCTCTCTGAGAGAGACAGCTTAAATGCCAGAATACAACACCCTGGAGAGACCCAAACAGAGAGAGATGGACTCTCTCAAGCCAGGAAGAAACTAAAGTGAAAAAAAACGCTAGAATATGAGGTCCTGGGGCTACTATTAGTGAAGATAAGATCAGCGAGCACAGCGCCCTCCTCAAGCTGCCTGAATTCCTGGCGAGACTGACCTGACCTACCAAACCACACCGATGCAACTGGTATGAGCGGCCAGAGCATGGAACTGAACAGCCCTGTGTGCAGCTCGCCAGAACCGGACCCTGCACGCGATCCACTGAGGGGCACCGTGAATTCGCACCACAGCTGCACTGAAGTCGGAGGTTGGTGAGCCCATCAGTTCTCAGGGACTGGCATCAACGCGCGGTGAATGATGGGAATAAGACCCTCCCACGGGCAAGGGGAAACTGAGTGGATGACATGTTGGATTTGGGCAGGACAGCCCTAACTCCATAAGGAAGCAGCTTCAGTTGGTTGGTGGGATCTGCTTGGACTGGGCCACACCCATGGCCAGGACCCAGTGGGTCGCTACAAATTAATTCCCTGAGCTCGGCACACACGGACACAGCGAAGGCCTGCAAAGGTTGACTGGCGTGGAGGGGAGGAGCCAGTGCACACTGCCCTTACTTGAACTTCAATCTCTGATAGCAGACTCCAGAGGACAGAAGCCCCTAGCCTGTGTACTCCAGAGGAGCCTTAAGCAACAAGAAAAGGGGCTGGGAATTACACTGTATACTTGTATAGAAGGAATCAAAAACATGACGAAAGGGAGAAATAAGAAAAATACCCCAGCCCCCAACCCTGAGAACATTGATCCAGGAGAGGAAAATACAAAAGAGATTGAGGGCAGCAAACATGCAACATCAAACACAGTGGTAGCAGACATAAAGAGATATCTTTAGTACCTTGTAAGCGGGATCAAAGTGAAATATTAATTCAAATTAAACAAGAGATAAGTAGATTAATAAAAACAAGAGATAAGTAGATTAATAAAAATCTGAGCACCACTCAAGAAGACACAGAGAATGGAGGAACACTAAAGGAGAGACACATTTAAAGAAGAATACAAAAAAAAACTAGAATTCATGAAGCAGATTCAAAGAGATTATCAGGAAACTAAAGACTCCATAGAAAGCTGACAAAACTGCTTGAAAGAAACCAAAGATAGACTATCAAAAATTGAACACAGGCTTGCAATGTTTGATCATGAAAGGGAAGATCTCTTAAAAATAACAATGGAGCAGGGAGTAACTCTACAAAGACTAGAAGACGACAGAGGATCTATAACTTAAGAATAAAGCATTGAATGAAGAAGCAGGAGTCAAAACAGAGGAATTGCAAAGATTATTCACAGAAATTATTAAGGAAAATTTCCCAAGCGTAGAAAAAGGAAATTATATGCAGATGTATGAAGCATACAGAACTCCAGCCACCTACAACCAAAACAGAGCTACACCTAGACACATAATAATCAGGATCCCAGAAATTCAATATAAGAACAGAATATTAAAAGCCATCAGAGAAAAGAAACAGATCACCTATAAAGGAAAACCCATCAAAATCATGACAGACTTCTCAACACAGACCATTAGGTCAAGAAGAGCTTGGAGTGAAGTAATTCAAGCCCTAAAGGAGAACAACCTCCAGCCCAGATTGATGTATCCTGCAAAACTCTCTCTAGAAATTAATGGAGAAAAAAGATGCTTCCATGATAAAGAGGACCTTGCAGAATTTATGACCACCAATCCAATCATACAAAAAATACTGAAGGACATTTTAGAGAGAGAGAAAAAGAATGCGAGCATTTCAGGAACAGTGGCAAAGAGACCTCAGTGAATGGGGCAGACAGTGGAGTGGAACAGAAAAATAAACAACCAATGGCAGAAAAACAGAATAGCAGAAATAAGGCAGAGAAGATTGGCTGTAATCTCTTGTACAGATGGCCTTGAGATAGTAATAGAGAGAAACACAGGCAGAGTAGATCAGGAGATAGGATCCATTGAGATGCTCTATATAGGGAGGCAGTGGGACCCAAAACAAGCAGTGCACCCTATGGGAGTGAAAGGGGAGGAATTATCTAAAAAAGGAAGGCAGAGGATATTGTTAAATGGGTAACAAGATTTAAAATTTACATCATTCTCATAACTCTGCTTGGATAGATTACGTGCTGTTCCAGTTTGTCTACTTACACTAGACTTGAGGACATGGTCAGCTATCCCAAAAATAAGAGGACATATTATGGTAATCATCCCTAATTTCTTATCAACTTAATATGAAGCCCTTTATAACTTATACTGTCTTATTCTGACTGATCTTATTTGAATCTGGTTTGTTAGATTGCTACTTTGTATTGACTGATTTTATTTAAATCTGTTACGATTGATAGTATCAAGTCTAAGAGTATAGGCAACTACACTATAGATGACAAGATTCACTAAGATACCCACTCTGGTTTGATTATTACTTGCTTTTGAAGTCTTATAATGTCTCCAATGCTTTGTTTTTATCAATGTTGTTATACACTGCTGAGACACCATGGTAACCATTGTAGATCACCTTGTATTGCGGTTTTATGTGACTTTTTTTGCGTCATGCTTTTCTAGGAATTGTTTTGTTTTATCTTGCTTTGTTTTGTTTTTCCCTCTAATACAGAAATGATAGATATACATGTAGAGACTCATGCATGTGTAGAGCTTATAAACAGTTTACGAGAACCAACTACATAAAACATGTTGAAATGAACAACTACTTTGAAGAAAAAGAGACACTACAGTACCCAGTGCTGATTCCATAAGGTCATGATGTGAAATGCAGCAAAACTATCATTCTTTGTTCAAAGTGATTTTAGCTTGCTTTGTTTTGTTTAAGTTTAACACACATGAAGGTATGGAGAGCTGTTTTGAAGAGAATGAGAGACACTATGACAGCCATTCTTGGCTTCCCTATTGTCTGGTCTTGAAGACCTGAAATGCCCTCCTCATCCTGCTCAGATCAATTCCATACTATGTTGTTTCATGTGTATTCCCTGTATGTGACAGTATGGACAACTATTTGGAAGAAAACAAGAGTCAATACGATAGAGAGCGAATATCTCCGATTGTCTAGTTTTGAAATTTATGTCTTTTACATTGCTATTTTGTGATCCACTTTGCTCTGTTTTGTTGTGTTTAATTTTACCCTTTTGTTATAATTGCATGTGTATTTGAGTGGGTAAGATGGATGACCATATTGCTGTTTTTGTCAGATCGTGGAGCAGAACTGTTAAAAGTGTCACTGTTTGAATGTCTACTTTACATGTTTCAACTTTGTAATTTGAACAACTATTTCCAAGAAGTCAATATGTAATTTGTCAAGTAATAATTTCTTAGATTTTTTTGTTGTTGTTCTTTTCCTTTTTTCCTTGGAACTCTGTATTGTTGCTACCCTTTATTCTGTTTTTTTTTTTAATTCTCTTTAAATAAAATTTTTAAAAAAGAAAAAAATAATAATCCCAGTTAATTTTGCTTGCTTTCACAATCATTTTAAATAATATTTGCAGGAATAATATAGTTTAATGTAATCATTCTTGTCTATGATTTTTGACTGCATCATTTTCTATAGTTTAAATATGTGGAAATATTTGGATCTCGAAGGAGAGTGAAATTCTCTACACATTGTGTTTATATAATTCTATGGAGTAGGAACTACTAACATTTACTAAGAATTTACAACATAATCTTTTGTTGCAGTTGATAAGATATTGTCATTTGGGATTATTTTGAGAAAATATATAAGGCAACATGATAAATGATCATCTTCATCATATGTTATTTTATTTTCCATCTTAAATGCTTTTCTCTTTGACAAGAATTTTCAAAGTACCTCCAAAGGTACAAAATATTATGTACTTTTAGGCATTTCTAAAATTTGTTGATGATAGTTGAAGAAAATGTTACTTATATAGAGATATTCTTGACTGTAAAGTACTAGGAAAAAATCTTTCCTCATGTTTCACACTTTTATATCCCTTGTATGTTTAGTTTACAGTGATAATAGAGAATTGTGAAGAGATTTGAGTAATGTGTGAAGTGTCATTTTAGCTCTTCAGCCTCTTTTCCCATCTATATTATGTCTTCCACCAGTTTTATACACAGAGATTTAACATTTTGACTTAAAATGAAAGTATTCTTATATCACTCCAGTCCAATAGGTGTATAGTATTAAAAAGTCCAGAACAACAATACTAGGAAAATGCAATTAACAATTTTAATTTCTGTAAATACATGATAAAGTATTTTGACATTCTTGTGTTTAGATCTGAAATATTTCTACCAAATCTGTATTAAAGTGCGGCTTTAGAAGTTGAATAGGTCACTGGAGGCCATTGTATTCATTATTAGAGTAATCCACTAATGATTTCACAGCTAAATGTGCTGTGTGGAAGTGGGGTCTGGTAGGAAGGGGTGTATCCTTGGAAGAAAGTGTGATTTTCAAGGCTGTGTTTCCCTCCTTGCCTTCTCTTTTCCCTGTCTGGTAACTGGCAATCATGAGCTGAATATTTTCTGGGCCCTTCTGTGATGCCCTTCATGTCTTGGAGCCAGACAGCTAGACATT
>PVJX010016282.1:0-20780 GCA_004027295.1 Dolichotis patagonum
CATGAAGTTGACTTGGGGTGCCAGCAGAACAATGAGCTCCTTCCCTCTCTTGGGGTGGCTGAGAGTGTGGCAGACTTTCAGCAGCCCAAAGGAGAGAGACCCTGGATCATCGGGACCTGCACCGTGCGGGTGACTTGGGGCGCTGGGAGAACAAGGAATTCTTTCTGTCTCTGGGGGGCGACTGTGATCCTGCCTGCATGTGGGCTGAGAAGCAGACATCTCATGTCGTCCTGTCCCTTATCCTGTGTCCTCCCTCCCCCTCCTCCCTGCCTAGCAAGTGGGAGCCAGTGAACTACACATCTTGTGAAAAGATTGACTATGTTATTTAGTATGAGCTCTCCATATGCAAGGATAAGGACAACCATTTGGAAGAAAACAAGAGACAATATGACAGATAGTAAAGATCTCTGATTGTCTAGCTTTGAAATTTAAGCTTTCTTATGTCCCATTCTGTTCTGTTTTGTTGTGTTTAATTTTACTCCCTTTTAAAATAAAATTTAAAAAAATTTAAAAAAAAAGTAGCTATGTAAGCCTAGCATGGTGACAGTACCTTAATCCCAGTACTCTGGGAGGCTGAAGATTGAAAGTTAGACCCCAGCCTAGGTAACTTACAGACTTAGAAAGACTATGTCTTGAAATTAAAAAATAAAATAAAAAGCACTAGAATGTACAAATGCAAAGGCTCTCAGTTCAATCTTGTCCCCCACTCCTATAAAATACACCTATAGGTTGCTGACATCCTTTTTTGGGAGCAGCTAGCAGGGTTTGGGTGACTGAGGTCACTGGCAGTTCCCAGGTGCCCTACTGGCCACCACCACCTGTGCAACCAGCTGGAAAAGGCCTGTAGTGGTGTGTGTGGGGTGTGTGTGGGGTGTGTGTGTGTGTGTGTGTGTGTGTGTATGTTATCAGTAATGTGAGACTGAGGCAGGACTTGAAACCTGTGGTGGCTGGGACATGTACACAGGCCACTAGAGCCACCATTGGGATAGGACAGAAAACTCTGCCTGCAGTTCCCCTGGTGCCAACCCCTGTCCTCCATGTGTACCAGGACAGCACACTAGGACAGAGGCTGAAGTAACTGCTCCCTGAGTGGTCATGTGTGCCTCCTAAGAAGAAAAACAACACAAACAGAATCCCTTTCCTCTCAAGTGATCATATTCAAGCTCTTTGCAATGGACACAGGTACCAGGGGCCTGCCACAGAGACTGTGCCTTCTAACCCACAGCTGATGTGAGTATCAGCAGAGAGAGTACACCAACAGAGATGTTTCCTCTCAACACCCAGGGAGTCAGTCAGGTCAGCCATGGGGGGAAAGTCAAGTCTAGTTTCTTCACTCCAGGTGGCTCTAACTACATACAATGGCTTCGTTCTGCTAGAAACTTAAGAGGATCTAAGGAAAATGTCCAGGTGGTGGATAACTGGTGTTCACTATGTAAAATCCTTCCAAATCTGAAAATTTTGAAAATTACGTGTCATGGGAAAGTGCCACAAATTCTAGGTAATGCAGAACCTGTGAATGATCAGCAGTTCACAGTAAGAGAAAAACCCACCAGTTGGCATCAGTTTGAAGGTCAGATCATGTCAGGTCCCAAAAGCAGTTATTATTACTAGCAGTAGTAATAATCTGCTTGTGTGTAATAAGAATGTTACTTTACCCCACACTAACAAATAGAAACAGGCTTTTTATGCTAGATGGGTAACATGGTAGATAAAATTAGGAGTTAGGCATAGTTTAATGGTAGAGAACTTGTCTAGCATGCCCAAAATCCCAGGTTCCATCCTTTGTACCACAAAGAAAAGAAAAGACGATAAAAATAATTTAAAGAAAATGTTGAGCCAATATGGTGGCACATGTTTATAATTCTAGCACTCTTGTAGGATGAAGAAATATCATTAATTTGAGTCCAGCCTGGGCAATTTAGCAGATCTTGTCTTTTTTGTATTTTAAAAGGGGGTAAAATTAAACACAACAAAACAGAACAGAATGGGACATAAGAAAGCATAAATTTCAAAGCTAGACAACCAGAGATCTTCACTATCTCTCATACTGTCTCTTGTTTTCTTCCAAGTGGTTGTCTATATCTTTGCATATGGGGAGCTCATACTAAACAACATAGCCAATCTTTTCACAAGATGCGTAGTTCACTGGCTCCCACTTGCTAAGCAGGGGGAAGAGGGAGGGGGGACACAGAGCGGGGGACAGGATGACGTGAGATGTCTGATTCTCAGCCCACATGCCTGCAGCATCACAGTTGCCCCCCAGAGAGGGGAGGAGTTCCTTGTTCTCCCGGCACCCTGAGTCAACCACACGGTGCAGGTCCCGAGGCACCAGGGTCTCTCCTCTGCAGGCCCCCCGAAGTCCGCTATACTCACCTGCTATTTCTTTCTGATGAATTGACTATTCCATTTCCAAAGTTCTGAAATGGCCAACAGACCACAGAAAGAATTCTCTTTAGGCTCCTGTTTGAAACCATCAACTACAAGCAATCTGCTGGTCTTGCTTCAGGGCCATCAGATCTTGTCTTACAATTAAAATTTGAAGGACATGAGGTGCTGGAGAAAGTAACTTGGTGCAAAGCTCCTAGGTTCACTCTCCAGTATTGCCAAAGGGAAGATAAAACTATAGAACATGGCAAATTTGAATAGCTGGAAAGATACAGAGTGGGTGAAATTTCTGGGTTATCGCAGCATTTCTTTTATTTTCTTTTTTTAAAAGACTTATAGATTTATTTATTTATTTATATTTTTGGTACCATGGGTTGAACTCATGACCTCGTGCTTGCCAAACAGATGCTTATGCCAATGAACTAAATCCCCAGACCTCAGCATTTATTTTCTTGACATGAGTTTTTTTCTTTTCTTTTTTTTTTTTTTTTGACATGAGTTTTTTTTTGTCAGCAACTGAGTGCATTAGCCAGCTTTATGCTACTGTAACAAAATCTTCCCCAGGTGTGGTGGCCCATGCCTGTAATCATAGCACTCAGAAGGCTGAGGAAGGAGGATCTCCATGAGTTTAAGGCCAGCCTGTGCTATTCAAGTGAGTTCAAGGCCAGCCTACACTGCTAGTGAGACCTTGTCTCAATTTTGAAAGAAAGAAATTTTGAAATTTTGAAAGAAAGAAAGAATTCTATGTTCCATCTAATCACCTGCCATCTATTCCTTGTACCTGGTGACCACTGATATTTTTACTGTCTCTGTAGTTTTGCCTTTTCAAAAATGTCATAATGGGCTGTGGATTTAGCTCAGCAGCATAAATGCCTGCCTGGCAAGCGTGAGGTCATGAGTTTGATCCAAAAAAAAAAGATTAAAAAAAGTCATAATGGTGGAATCATATGTAGTGTATATCCCTGAAAATAAGACGGTCTTATATTAATTTTTGCTCCAAAAGATGAAACAGAAGATATTTTCAGGGGATGTCTTATTTTTTTCACGTGCAACAATCTACACTAATACTGTCATGTTTAGAACATCATTGTAATTTGCCAAACCCTGAATTTTGGCCTGAATTACTTGTAACTCAATTTCCTGTAGAACCACTGGCCCCAGTCTCTCATGTCCAGCAACAGGGCTCTCTTAAATGAGCACTTCTTGTCAATGTAGCCTACTCATAGTGCATTGGTACCACAGTTGTCAGTGATTTTATCCCATGAATTCTTTACCCAAGTCACAACCTTTTGCAGGTTGGGATTAACAAAGTCTCCATTAAATCAAGTTTTCATTGAAGACTTATAAAACAGGAATGACAGGGGCCAGTGGTTTAGCTCAGCAGCATAAGCACCTGCCTTGGAAATGCGTGGTCATGAGTTCACTCTCCAGTACCAAAAAATTTTTTAAAAAAGACAGGAATGATCACAAAAATGATGACAGTTAAGAATGATGGTCCAGATAGACTTCCCGGAAGATGGCGGAGCAGTAAGCCACAGAGAAAACAGCTTCTCTGAGAGTCACTGTCCAGATGGTGCAATACAGCATCATAAGGAAGACAAGAAGGAAGGAAGTGGGTCCCCTAGGCCCAGGAAGAATCTGAAGTGTGAACTGAAGCCTACAGAGAGAGTAAAAAGAAAAACTTCAATGAAGAAGAAGGCAGTAGCTGGTGGTGCCTTCGCCCTGAGCTGGACTCACTGCACAAGAGGAGCTGTTGGAGCCTGGGAATGCACATTCACGGTGACAGTGGCAGCTGGTGACCTGGACACCTTTGCAGAGAGATGTGGCAGTGGAGGAGAGAGGTGGACATGGAGGACTGCACTGGCTGGTGGTGAGTGCACAGGACTCAGTCCTCCTGTGGGAGAGAGTGATTGGCTGGGTGCCATTTTGGAGTCGGGCTGAATAAGCCTAAAACCAGAACTGCTCCTAGCTTCTTCTAGCAGCTGCTAGCTGGGCACAGACACATGGAAATTTCTTGGACTGCGGTGAGCTCAATGAGACTGATCTTGGGGCAGGCCTGCTAAGGTTATCAACTACTCTGTCATAAAGCAATTGCTTGCTTGCTGAGATAGAGTGGCCTGTCTCCACAGGCTGTCTACTAGTGAAACCAGAGAGAATCTTAGAGGTAGACTATTTGTTTTTCTTTTTCTTTTCTTTCTTTTTTAAAAATTTGGTTTCTTTTTTCCCTCTTTCTCCCTTATTATTTTTTACTTTGAGTGTAAGAGTTGTTCCTAACCTCTTTGTGGATGTGGTTCTGTTCTGTTCTTTCTTTCATCTTTTCCATCTCTCTTTTCCTTCAGTCTTCTGAACCAGTTTCCCCAGGTTGGCAGGATCCACCTTTGTCCTCCAATCTTACTTGTAATCTCTTTCTCTTCTTCTACTTCTCTATTTCCTCCTTAATGTATTTTAAATTTTAACCACAAGGGCAAAATTGACACATTAAAGGACTTATATATTGCATACAATTATCTGGTCTGTTTTACATTTTGTTATATAATCACAAATCTACTTCATACAGTTAAAATTGGACAATTAAGGGTTAGCTCAGTTTGTTGTTTTATAGACTGTCTTTGATGTTATTGGTACCACTACAGTACATAATTGTACTAAACAGCTTTTGGTCCAAATAAACCATGACTGAGATTAACTAAGGGTCACAGAAAATACTGTGGCACAGTGCCAAAGAATCAGGGACTAGGCCAAATGAGCAACAACTTGTCATCTCCAACAAACTGAACAGATAAAATCTTCCAACAGATTCAAAACCCCAAAACCAATTATACCTGGAAGATACCTCAAAGAAGTAATCATCATTTAAGGATCCTAAATAATACCAATAAAGGAACCCACCACAGGCAACTTACAAGCATCGCCCCAGGAATTAAACTAAGAAAAGAAATGAAATGAGAAGATAATTATGCAAAATGCAATCCCAGACATCCAGTTCACCAATGGCAAACCAAGGGGCCAATGAGGTGGAACAATTCAAAAGCTCCCCCACCAGGTCTCTCCGAAATGGTAACAACAAAACAATTGAATGAGGCGCTGGAAAAATGAAATAAGAAATAATCTCTCAAATAACTACAGAGATTACGAAAATATACACCCTGCTTAGCGACTTTAGAGCAGACACAGACAAAAAAATAGATGAGCTTAAGAAAATGATGGAAGCTCAGCATAGGAAAGAAATGTGATCCATAAAGCAGATTCAAGCAGATATCCAGGAGAGTAAAAACTCCATTGAAAGTATTTGAAGTAGATCAGGCCAATATGAGGACAGGATCTAAGATAGTGAACACAAGCTTATAGTTAGTGACCAGGAAAAAGAAGACTTCTCAAAACTAGCATGGGACAATGAGAAATCAATCCAGCAGCTGCTAGGAGAAACAAAGAAGAATGACTTAAGATCAGTTGGAGTCTCAAACAAGCAGAAGATAGCACAAATGACATTTAAAAAATGTTCACAGACATTATGAAAGAAAACTTTCCCGGTAGAAAAAAAAGAATTTGACATACAAATAAGTGAGGCATATAGAATTCCAATTAGCAATGATTAAAAAAAAACCTATAGCAAGGCATATCACAGTCAAGATTCCAGAAATTCAATACAAGAATACAATCTTAAAAGCTGTTAGAGAAAAGAAACAAATCACCTATAAAGGAAAGCCCATCAGAATCACAGCTGACTTCTCAGCACAAACTCTCAAGTCAAGGAGAGCTTGCAGTGAAGTACTCCAAGTTCTAAAGGAAAACAACTTTCAACCCAGATTGATGTATCCTGCAAAACTATCTTTCAAAACTGATGGAGAAATAAGATACTTCCATGACAAAGAATATCTGAAGAAATTTATGACCACCAAACTAGCACTCCAAAGTGTTCTAAACATTGTAGAAAGAGTTAATAAGGACTGTAGTTCCATGAACCCCAACAGAAGGAATCCACCAGGGAAGGCAAACAATTAGAGGGTACTGGAAAAAAAAAATGTGGCGTAACCAAAAACAGGAAAATCACATGACAAAAATAAGTCAGTACATTTCAGTTAGAACCATCAATGTTAATGGTCTCAGTTTACATTAAAAGTCACAGACTGGCAGACTGGATCAAGAAGCAAAACCCAACAATGCACTGCATACAAGAAACACATTTAATTCAGAAACAAATTCATAGACTGAAAGTAAAAAGGATGGAAAACAATACTCTATGCAACAGGAACCCAGAAAAAAGCAAGGGTAGGTATTCTATTTGCAGACAAAGTGAATTTCAAGGCAAGACTTATTAAGAGAGATAAAGAAGGTCACTATATACTTCTAAAAGGAACAATTCAAGAGGAAGAGATCATAAATCATAAACTTATATGCAACAAATACCAGTGTACCCAACTATGTAAAACAATTACTAACAGACATGAAAAATCAAATAAGCCCTAATATTATTGTATTGGGAGACCTCAATACCTCACTGTCACAAAAAGACAGATCAACTGGACAAAAAATCAATAATGAAATAATAGAGCTAAATCAAACTTTTGAGCAAATAGACTTAGTAGATGTCTACAGAGTGTTCCACCCCACAACATCAGAATATACATTTTTCTCAGTGGCACACAGGACACTCCAAATAGACCACATACTGGTTCACAGAACATGCTTAAGTAAATGCAAAAGGATTGAAATTATCCCATGCATACTATCAGACCACAGTGCAATGAAATTGGAAATTCATGCCAAAGGAAACCACAAGAACTTCATAAACACATGGAAATTAAGTAGCACCCTACTGATCAACCAATGAGTCACAGATGAAATTAAAGAAGAAATTAGTTTTTACAGTTGAATGATAATGACAATATAACATACTAGAGCTTGTGGGACATAATGAAAGCAGTCTTACGAGGGAAATTTATAGCAGTAAATATTCATATCAGGAAAACAGAGTAAGCACATATAAACAACTTAATGTTGAACCTCAAACTTCTAGAAAAAGAGGAGCAGGCTAAACCAAAAGCTCATACAAGGGAGGAAATCATAAAGATCAGAGCAGAAATTAACACACTGTAGACTAAAAATAATACAAAGAATCAATTTATTGAAGAGTTGGTTCTTTGAAAGATTAAATAAATTGACAAACTCTTATCCAACCTTATAAAAAAAAGGAAAGAAAAGACTCAAATCCACCCAATTAGTAATGAAAAGGGAGAAATCAGAACAGATCTAGCAGAAGTTCACAAAATCATCTATACCTACTTTGAAAACTTGTATTCAAATAAGATGGAAAATATAGAAGAAATGGACAGATTTCTAGATACATATGAATTACCAAAGCTGAATCAAGAAGATGTAAAAATCCTAAACAACCCAATATCATCAATGAAATTGAAGATATAATTAAAAACCTATCAACAAAGAAAAGCCCAGGCCCTGACGGATTGACTGCTGAATTCTACAAGAAATTTAGTGAAGACCTAACACCACTACTTCTCAAACTCTGTAATGAAATTGAAAGGGAAGCAAACTTCCAAATTCATTCCTGGAAGCAGGCATTACTCTGATTCCAAAACTAGAAAGGGACCCAATTAAGGAAGAGAATTACAGGCCAATCTCCCTAGTGAACATTGATGTAAAAATCCTCAACAAGAAACTGGCAAAAGGAATGCAGCAAATCATCAAATAGATTGTACACCATGATGAAGTGGGATTCATCCTTGGGATGCAGAGATGGTTCAACATATGTAAATCCATAAATGTGATACACCATATTAACAGAACCAAGGACAAAAATCATATGAGCATCTCAACAGATGCAGAAAAAGCCTTTGACAAAGTCTAGCACCCACTCATGGTAAAAACCCTACAGAAAATTGGAATAGATAGTCTTTATCTCAATCTGATAAAAGCCATCTGTGACAAGCCAACAGCCAGCATCATACTAAGTGGACAAAAACTGAAAGTTTTCACTCTAAAATCACGAACAAGACAAGGATGTCCGTTGTCTCCACTCTTATTCAACTAAGACCTGAAAACTTTAGCTGGAGCAATTACTCAAGAGAAAGAAATAAAAGGAACAAAGATAGGAAGAAGTTAAACTATCATTATTTGCAGATGACATGATGCTTTACATAGAAGACTCCAAAAACTTCACCAAAAAAGACTACTAGATTTAATAAGCAAACTGAATAATGTAGCTGGATACAAAGTCAACAGTCAAAAATCAATAGCCTGCCTGTACACAAATAACAAACTCACTGAGACAGAAGTCAGGGAAACAATATCTTCTACAATAGCATCCAAAAAAATGAAATACCTGGAAATCAGTCTAACAAAGGATGTAAAAGACCTCTACGTTGAAAACTACAGTACTTTGAAAAAGGAGAGTGAAGAAGATATTAGAAAATGGAGCGATATCCCGTGCTCCTGGGTAGGAAGAACCAATACAGTGAAAACGGCCATAGCTCCAAAATTGTTAAACAGATTCAGTGCAACCCCAATCAAACTTCCAATAGCATATCTCACAGAAAACAATCCTAAAATTAATCTGGAACCATAAGAGACCTAGAATAGCAAAGGCAATCCTAGATAACAAAGATAAGACAGGGAACATCACACTCCTTGACTTTAAATTATATTACAAAGCTACTGTAATAAAAACAGTGTGATACTGGAACAAAAAAACAGACCCAAAGATCAATGGAATAGATTGGAAGATGCAGAAACAACTCCAGACACACTAAGCCACCTTATCTTTGACAAAGTTGCCAAACACATTCTGGAAGAAAGATAAGCTCTTTAATAAATGGTGCTAGAAAAACTGGCTCTACACATGCTGAAGATTAAAACTGGTCACATCTTTCACCATGTACTTAGCTAAAGTCAGAATGCATCAAGGATCTTAATATTAAAACAGAAACATTAAATCTTCTGGAAGATAGAGGAGGTAAAACTCTTGAAAACATTGGTGTAGGCAAAGACTATGAACAAAACCGTGACTGCACAGGAACTATCACAAAGAATCAACAACTGGGATCTCATCCTATAAAAAACTTTTACACAGGAAGAGAAACCAACAGCAGAGTGAAGAGACAACCCACAACATGGGGAAAAATATTTTCCAGCTGTTCCTCAGACAAGGGATTACTATTGAGGACATATAAAGAACTAAAAAAAAAAAAAAAATCAGTCCTCCTAGATTTAAAGACCCAGTCCAAAAATGGGCATCTGAGATGAATACACACTTCTCAGATGAAGAAATACAAGTGGAAAATAAATATGTGAAAAAATGTTCAACATCACTGGTCATTGGAGAGATGCAAATTAAAACAACACTGAAATTCTAACTCACTGCAGAAAGAATGGCTAGTATCAAGAAACCAAGCAATAACAAATGCTGGAGAGGCTATGGGGAAAAAGGAACCCTTCTCCACTGTTGGTGGGAATGAAGACTTGTGTAACCACTGTGGAAATCAGTGTGGAGATTCCTCAAAAAAACTAGGATCAGAGGTCCCATTCAACTCAGCTATTCCCCTTCTGGGTATCTTCCCAAAAGAATTAAAAACATCATATCACAGTGACATATGTGCACCCATGTTTATAGCAGTAGAGTTTATAATAGCCAGATCTTGGAAACAACTTAAATGCTCATCAAGGGATGGATAGAAAAGATGTGGTATTTTTATACAATGGAGGACTACTCAACCATAAAGGATAAACTGGACACTTTTATAGATGAATGAATGCACCTTGAGAACATACTCATTAGTGAAATAAATAAGACATACATATATAAGCATTGTATTATTTCATTAGTGTTACAAGCTGAAAGAAAAAACATAAGTATATGTGTATGTATATGTATATTAAAACAATTAAGATAGTTATACTATTGATTTCTCTGAGTTTGCTGAAGAGAGAGTTGTGCGGTATTTTTTGGACAACTGAATGCAGATGTCTTGTGCTCTGGGTGAATGATCTGGAGATAACAATGTGCAATGTATGTACCATTGTTGCCCCTGATTGATGTTTTTGAAATTTTGTTGTAGTTTTTTTCTTTTTTTCTTTCTTTTTATCCTTGAATAAAATGGATTTGAAAAAAATAGAAGAAACAAAAATAATAATAAAAATAGGGGCTGGGGATTTAGCTCAGTGGCACAAGATCTTGTTTGGCAAACTTGAGGTCATGAGTTCGATTCCCGGTACCAAAACCAAAATAAATAAATATATATATATATATATATATATATTTGGTACTGGGGATCGAACTCATGACCCTGCACTGCAAGGCAGGCGCTTATGCTGCTGAGCTAAATCCCCAGCCCTAAAATAAAATCTTAACAAAAAAAAGAATGATGGTCCAGTGCTAATTTAGGCAGCACATATACTAAAAAAATAAAAATAAAAATAAAATACTCCACACAAAAGTGATAAAAAGTTGCAGGCACCAAAATTCAGGAAACATTTGTTTCATATGAGTAAACTAAGCATGTCCACTACAACACACAATTTATTGAATTATGAAGATTCGTATTGGATACAACCACCTTTCACTATCAAGTGCCCATGTTACTTATGCATTGTGTCTGTACTCTGGTCATTCAGCAGTAAGTCTTGAGTTTGCCTGTTTACATAGGTATTTACCTCTTGTTCAAATGTGCCCACTTGGGGGTTTACAAATAATTATAATTTACATGATCATTTATTTTAAGTATTACTGTCAATAATATTATGTATACTTAATTATATATTATTATAACTCAATACATCTGTCATATGTTGCAACAGACATACTAAATGTGTCTGTTTGTCTGTCTGATGCTGTTACCTGGGGCTTGTGTTACAAATATCCTGAAAAATTATGCTAGAGGTTATTTTCCAGTCAGGTTTTATTTTCCGGGAAATAAGGCACATAACCTTTCAGACTGGATTCTTTCATATATATATATATATATATATATATATGAACTTATATATATATATGAACTTACATATGAAATGAACTTATCCAACTATGGTGCAATATACAGATAGATATATATATATATACAGATATATATATATATATATATATCTGTATATATATATATATATATATTTTGCACCATAGTTGGATAAGTTCAAGTCACAATAATATTAATATTCCATTAACAGGATGATTCAGTTTATCCATTGATCTACTAAAGAATATCTTGTTTGGTTCCAAGTTTTGGTAATTACATAAAAATTGTCATAGACAGCTGTGTCAGGTTTTTATGAGAACATAAATTTTCAGTTCATTTGGGCAAATACCAAGAATGCAACTGCTAGAGCTAACAGTATGTGCAGCTTTGTAAGACACTGACAAATTGTCTTGTAAAACGGCTGTGCCATTTCGTATTCTGACCAACAATGACTGAGAATTACTGTTGCTCCACATTGTTGGCAGCATTGGTTGTTGTCAGTGTTTTTAACTGTGCATGCACTGATGGCTTGATTTTTTAAATTTGCAATTCCTTAATGACACATAATGTACACTGTTCATCATTTCACATGACTAATTGCTATCTGTGCATCTTCTTTGGCTGGGTGTTTGCTCAGGTCTTTTGCCCGTTTTAAAATTGGATAGGGGATGGGCATATAGCTCAGCAGCACAGCACCTGCCTGACAAGCGTGAGGCTCTGAGTTCAATTCCTGGTACCAGTAAATAAATAAAATAAAATAAAATAAAATAAAATAAAATAAAATAAAATAGGGTTGTTTTCTTATTGTAGACTTTTAAACAGTTTTTATATATTTTAGGTAAGTAATTTGTTACACATTATTTTGTAAATATTTTCTCTCAGTCTGTGGACATTCTTCTCATCTTGACACTATCTTTTGCAGAGCAAGTTTTAAATTTTAATTAAATCTGAATTGTCAGCTATTCATTTTGTGGATTATGCTGTAACATTTAAAAATTCAAGGCTATTGTGAAACCCAAGGCTACCAGTTTTCTCCTACGTTATAATCTTGAACTTTTAGTTTGGTGTTTTACATTTAGATCTACAACTATTTTGCTACAGATCGAATTGTGCTTTTCCTTCTAATTCATAAACTGAAATTCTTGGTGGGGGATTTAGGTCAGTGGTGTAAGTGCCTGCCTGGCAAGCATGAGGTTATGAGTTTGATTCCCAGTATCAAAAATAAAAACAAAAACCAAAACAAAACAAAGCTGAAATTCTGACTCTTAAGGGTATTTGGAGAAAAGGTCTCTGTGAGAGAATTAGTTAGATGTGGTATGGGGTGGGGCCCTCTTGATAGGATTAGTGCCCTTTTAAGAAGAGTTGCCAGATCGGCTGGGGACTTAGCTCAGCAACGAAAGTGCCTGCTGATCCCTAGTACCAATTAAAAACAACAACAACAACAACAACAACAAGAGATGCCAAGAAGTTGCTGTTCTCTCATCCATGTGAGAACACAGTGAGAAGATGTTGAGGACCAGGCTACGTGATAGATTGGTGCAGGCCAAACTACAGGCCCCAAAGTCACAAGGCAGAGATCAACTTGCTTCAGAAACAGGGAAGTTTTGAGCTGGAGGTGTAGCTCAGTGGTATAAATGCCTGCCTCACAAGCACAAGGTTGTGAGTTCAATCCCTGGTAGGAAAAAAAAGGGGTGTGTGTGTGCAGGCTTTCTGGCTTGGTGGGATGTAATCTGGTAACCCCAACACTCCTGAGGAACAGTAACATCTGCTGAGAACATTACAAAGAAAGCAAGTACCCAGGTGTGAGGAAAGTTAACTTGTGATATCAAACTTGTTCCTTATGCTACTGCCTTTCTTACTGCGGTCCCTTGTTACAAGAAAAGTACACTACACGGGTATCAAACTCACAATGTCGCACTCACCAGGCAGGTGCTTATACTGCTGAGGTAAATCCCCGGCCCTTATATTTGCTTTTATTTCTGGGCTCCATTCCTCTGTCTACATTTTGATTAATATCACACTGCCTTGATAACTGTAGCTGTATAGTTATGCCTTAAAATCAGGTTATATGAGTCCAACGTTGTCTTTAGCAGAGTTGGTTATAGTGAGTCTTTTTGCTCGCCATATACACTTTAGAATAAGTTTGTTGGTACTCAAAAAATAACTTGAAGTTTCTGACTGTGTTTGTATGGAATCTACAGATCTGATTGGGATGAACTGCATCTTGATAGTATTGAGTATTCCTATCCATGTGCATGAAATAGTTCTTCCTTCCTTCCTTTGGTCTTTACCTTTTTCAAATCAGAGTTTGATTATTTTTCTGCATAGATTTTTGTGTATGTTTTGTGACTTTTACCTAAGGATTTCATTTTGTAAACAATAATATGCTTTTAATTTCCAATTGCATTTGTTTATTGCTGGTATGAAGGACGTGGATTAAATTCCATATATTAGTCTTGTATCCTGCAACTTTGCTATAGTCACTTGGTTTCAGAAGTCTTGTTTTGAAGCCAGACATGAGGGTGCACACCTGTAATCCCAGCGCTTGACAGGCTGAGGCAGTAGGATCTCTGTGAGTTTGAGGCCAGTGTGGGCTATATAGTGAGTTCGAGGCCAATCTGAACTAGATAGAGAGACTGTCTTAAAAAGTCAAAAATAAAAATAATTCTTTTTCTTTATTCATTTTGATTCTCCATATATACAATCATGTCATCTCCCTTATCAGTACAATACACATATACAATCATGACATCTCCCTTATCAATGTGTAATAACTTTTATTTCCTTTCTTTGGTACCATGAGTCAAACTACAGCAACCTCAGGCTTGCCAGGCAGGTGCTGTACCACTGAGCTATATCCCCAGCTTGTGTGTGTGTGTCCTTTTGAGACAGGGTCTCACAATGCACTTTGGAGTGGTCTTGAGTTCACTTGAGTTCACCAAGCTGGTCTCAAACTTGCAACAATCCTCCTACCTCAACCCCCTGAGTGCTGGGATCACAGGCATGTGCCATCATTCCTGGTGTACACCCTGCCTTTTTTGTTTTTGAGACAACGTCTCACTATGTAACCCAGGCTGGCCTCATAGTTACACTGATCCTCTTGCTTCAATCTCTCAAGTGCTGAGGACACAGACAGGGGCCACCATGCCCAGCCTTTTCCACTTTTTTTTTTTTTTTTTTTGAGACAGGTACTGTTATGTAGTTCAACCTGGCCTTGAATCACTGTGTAGCCCAGGCTGGCCTCAAACTCATGGCAATCCTCCTGCCTCAGACTCCCAAGTGCTGAGATTATGGGGATGAGCCACCACACCTGGCCTTATTTTCTTTTTTTGATTCACTGCATTATCTAGGATTTCCTGTTTATTGAAAAGTAGTGGTGAGAAACGATAATCTTCCCTTGTTTCTTATGTTAGAAAGACTTCAGTTTCTTACCATTAAGTAAGTTTGCTGTAGTTTCTTTGTAGATGTTCCTTTTCAGGTTTAAGGAACTCTTCTATACCTAGTTTGTTGAGGTTTTGTTTTTTTCATCATAAAAGAATGTTGAGTTTTGTTAAATGTTTTTGCTCTATTAATATGATTATGTGATTCTTCTTTAATCTGTTGATTTGGTGAGTTACAGTAATTGATTTCCCAATGTTGAAGCAGCCTTGCATACCTGGGGTAAATTCTACTTAGTCATGGTGTATATAGATTGTTGAATTTGATTTGCTAATATTTTGTTGAGGACTTTTGCAGCTATGTTTGTGAAAGGTACTGTTCATGGTTTTTCTCTTCTTGTTATACCTGATTTTTCTGTTAAGGTGTCTTAGTTACTTTCTCACTGCTAGGACAAAATACTTGACACCCACAAGTTAAAGAAGGAAATTTTATTTTAGCTCACAGTTGGTAGTGGCATTTGTTTCATACCTCTAAGGCTGGCAACATGACAGAGAAGAAACAGATCATGGCATAGAAGACAGCAAACAGCATCACATCCTCCTTCTTCCCCTTTTTATTTTATCCAGGCTACAAGCCTTTTGGTTTATGCCACCTAAACCCAGGGTAAGTCTTCCCTCTTCAGTAAATCCTAGAGCTATGTTAAACCAATCAGTGGATTAATCAAGTTTCATACAGTCTTGATCCAGTTACCTCATAAAGCCCCACCTATGAGCATGTGAGGCTTTGGGGGGACATCTAGATACAAACTTTAGCAGAGGGTAATGCTAGTCATAAAATAACTTAGGGAATGTTCCTTCCATTCCTGTTTTCTGAAAGAAATTACAGAGAATTCGTATCTTTGTCCACATTCACAGGTGAGCCAGGCGTGGTGGTGCATGCCTGTAATTCTAGCACTTAGGAGGCTGAGGCAGGAGGATTGTTACAAGTTCAAGACCAGCCTGGTCTACAAAGTAAGCTCAAGGCCAGCCTGAACTGCACAGTGAGACCCTGTCTCAAAAAGACAAAAAAATAAAAATTCACAAGTGAACTCACCTGAGCTAGGTAGATTCTGGTTTGGCAGATTATTAGTTATTGATTCAAGTTTTTATATAGATATAGGTCTATTGAAATTGTTTCTTGTGTAAGTTTTGGGAAGTTGCATCTTTCAGAGAATTAGTTCATTTCATTAAGGATATGAAATCTGTGGGCAACATTGAGATATTTATAAGTAAATGGATCAACTCGAGACCATACTCATAAATGAAATAAATCAAACTCACATCTGTAAAAATAAAAAATAAAAATTCACAAGTGAACCCACCTGAGCTAGGTAGATTCTGGTTTGGAAGATTATTAAGTCTCCCTAGTGTAAGAAATGGTAAGAGCACATAAGATACAAAAAACTCAATAATTACAGTGAAAGGATAAGAATCTGCTTAAAGGGGAAAAAATAATATTCAGGGAAAATGAGGAAAAAGAAAAAGGAAGGGAAAAGAAAAAATGTCTAAAATTATATAAACACACTTAGGATAGCTAAGATAATTGCGCTACAAATTCTATAAGTTCTTGGAACAAAATAGTTAGCATTTGTGTTTTTCTAGGAATTTGTTTTGCTTTGTCTTGGTTTGTTTTGTTTTTCCCTCTAATACAGAAAGGATAGGTATACAGGTAAAGACTCATGCATGCATAGAACTTCTAAAAAGTTTATGAGGATCAATAATATAATGCACGATTAAATGAACAGCTACTTTGAAGAAAAAGAGACACTAAGGTACCCAGTGCTGATTCCATAGCATCATGATGTGAAATCCAGCAATACTATTATTCTTTGTTCAGAGTGATTTTAGTTTTTTTTTTTTTTTTTTTTTTTTTTTTGGATACCGGGGATTGAACTCACGACCTTGCGCTTGCCAGGTAGGCACTTAAGCCACTGAGCTAAATCCCTGGCAGTCTATTTTGTTTTGTTTAATTTCAACATACATGAAGGTATGGACAGCTATTTTGAAGAGAATGAGAGGCATTATGGCAGCCATTGTTGACTTCCTTATTGTCTGCTCTTGAAGCTCTAAAATGCCTTTATCATCCTGTTCTGATCAGTTCTATACTATTTTGTTTTGTATGAATTCATTGTATGTGAAGATATGGACAACTATTTGGAAGAAAACAAGAGACAATATTATAATGAAGATCTCCAGGTATCTTGCTTTGCAATCTGTGTCTCTTACATTGTTATGATCTGTTTTATGATGTTTAATTTTACCCTCTTTAAAAATAAAAAAAGAATCTGTGGGCAATGAGTTATTA
This sequence comes from Dolichotis patagonum, assembly GCA_004027295.1. Lineage (NCBI taxonomy): Eukaryota > Metazoa > Chordata > Mammalia > Rodentia > Caviidae > Dolichotis > Dolichotis patagonum. The sequence goes on from PVJX010016282.1 coordinate 17,073, forward strand.
TTATATTATATTATAAATTATATTATTTTATTATCCTTTAAATGTCCATGAAATATATCTGGAGTGATGCCCATTTCCATTTCTGATATTAGTAATCTATGTCCTCTTTTTCTTAGTCTCATTAGAGGTTTATCAGCTTCATTGATGTTTTCAAAGGACCAAGTTTTAGTTTTGCTTAGTTTCTCTATTGATTTCCTGTTTTAAATTTCACTGAATTGTGCTCTGATTTTTCCCCATCTTTTTTTTATTTTGTACTGGGGATCAAATGCATGAGCTCACATTTGCTAGGCAGGCTTTACACTCAAGCCAGTCCTTTTCCCTTAGCCTCCCACATGCTGGGTGGTGAGATTACAAGTGTGCACCACCAAGCCCAGCCCAAAATGCATCTTTTTTATCAGTTATAACAAAAAGATACTTAAATGCTGTCTAACTCACTATCTCCAGTTTTTATCATACATTGCCACCTCAGGACATCTTTATGTTTAGATGCTGTGCAATACAGTATGAACTTTGTGCACAATAAGCCCAAGTACTTTACCAAAAAATGTACACACAGACCATAGTTATAACCTAAAATCAATTTTCAGATACACAGATACCAGGAAAGAGCCCTCACCACCCTCACCCTTCCCTTTCCGTCTTCACCACTTTAGTGACTAAGTTCAGGACCACATCCAGCTCCAAGTGGTGACCCTGCCTTTATTTTTAAGCTCTATGCGTTTTTATATTTACAATGGGTTTCTTCTAGAACATATAGTTAGGTTTTAGTTTTTAATCTACTCTGAAAGTCTAATGTTAATGACTTTTCTTTTTAAACACTTGATGGAGTTTCACTGTGTTTACCAGGCTGGCCTCAAATTCCCCAGCTTAAGCAATCCTTGTGACTCAGTCTCCTGAATACAAGCTCCATTCTCAATGACTATGGAGATTTAAAATGATTATTGATATTGTTGAATTCATATCAACCATATTTACTAATGAATTGTTTGCTGGTTATTCTTTCTTTTCATTTTGTCTTTCCCACTTTTTATGAATTTTGTGTTTCTTTTCTGGTATTAAGGATCAAGTTCATTACCACTGGGCGCTACCACTGAGTTACATTCCCAGCCATTCTTATTTTCAGACAAGGTCTCACAAAATTGCTCAGCCTTGCCTCAAACTTGCAGTTTACCTTAGCCTCCTGAGTAAGCGTGATGACAGGTATATACCACCAATGCCTAGCTTGTTTTGAGCCTAAATTGAGCCTGTTTTACTAGTCTTTTTAGGGGACTGGGGTAGGTTCTGGGGATTGAATGCAGGGCTTTCCCAGAGTTACATCTCAGGATCCTTTTATGGTTTGGGACAAGGTCTTGCTGAGTTGCTTCATTACTCAGGTTGGGCTTGAACATGCACTCCTCTTGGCTCAGCTTCTCAGGATGCAGGATTACAGATCTGTACCACCCTGCCCAGCTCTATTAGTCCGCCTGATTTTGTTGCTTAGGATATTAATTATACTTGTCTCTTTTTAAAAGTGGCTTGCAATCCACATTTACAACTGACGCAAGTCTACTTCCAAATAACACTACCTGTGCAACCCCATGCAGGTGACTAATGAGCCCATAGAGACATTATTTCTATTAGTATCTCATCTCTAGCACTTCTTTTTTATTCTTTCTTAGAATTCCAGTTTCTATCCCTACGCTGACATTATCAATCTATTTTCGGATGATGTTTCTGTATTTTTCTTGTCTTTTCTGTAGTATTGGGGATTGCACCCAGGACCTTCCCACTGAGCTACATTCCCAGCCCTGTTTTGATTTTCTATTTTGAGACAGTCTAAATTGCCCAGGCTGGGCTCAAACTCATGATCCTCCTGCCTCAGCTTCCCAGAGTGCCGAGGTTACAGCCATGCACCACCACATCTGGCTTGCATGTACCACATCTGGTTTGCCTATTTTCTCTATCATAGCCTTTAGCATATTAGTTACAGTTTTCAAATTTTTCTGGTCTCTTAATCTCACATTTGTGAAACATCAGATTCTATTTTGATGCTTGTAGTCTCTTCAAACTGTATTTCTGGCTTTTTTGAATGCCTTGTAATTTTTTGTTAAAACATGCACATGATCCATTGGGTACAGGAACTGCAGTAAAGAATCTTCAGCAGTGCTGTGCTCAGGTGTAGGGGTCCGAAGGGGCCTGTCTCTCAGTAAATCTGCACAACAGATTCCCCCATACAGGTAGGACAGGTTGGCTGGGACAGCTGGGCATGGGCATTTCTCTTTCCTCATCAATCAGGTGAGGGATTGTGCTCCCAAGAACAGCACTGTGAGGGAGAACAGAGTAGTCTAGCATATTTCAGGTGAGTCTTTTTCCCTTCCCCCTGCCAGAGGCATGAGGGGATAGTTCCTTAATAATCAATGTAAGTTCCTGTCAAGCTCCTGGGGTAAGACTCATGAGTACGTCCCTCATTCTCTGGTGACTGGGTCTCCCAGGAGTTTTTAACTCAGACTTGCCCATGCTGAGCCTTTAGCAGTCTGTTGATGGCAGTTCAGGTTTGTGACCTTGCTTCTCTGCTGGACCTAAGAGTTGTAGGTTGGTTTTTTGTTTTTTTTTTTTTTTTTTAGCTCTTTACTTGTTGTTAGGATATAGTGGCATCTTGTAAGATCCTTACATGCCATAACAGCAAAAACATTAATTTTTTTCTCTTTTAAAAAAATAAATTATATACAGATGATTCTGGTTGTTAGTCACTTTTCTGTTACTGTGACAACATACCTGAGATAATAAACTGAAAAGGAGGAAAGGTTTATTTTGGCTCATGATTTCAAAGCCCATGGACACCTGGCGCATTACTTTGAGCCTATGGCAGCACAGTGCACCATAGCAGCAGCACATGGCAGAGAAGGCCTAGTCATCAAATGACAACCAGGAATCAAAGAACACTGGTTCTTTTCAAGCATGTGTTCCCAGTGATCTAACTTCATCCTACCAGGCCCCATCTCCTTAAGGTTCCACTACCCCATCATAGCACCTCAGACTACCCTTTAAAATGTCTGGGACACTTTATTTTTTTTTTTTTAATTCAGGACATTTTAGATTTTTAGTGTAGCATGACTTGACTTAAGATTTTTTCAACTTTATGAAATAAAACACCTACCCATATTTAATATTTTAAATCTTGATCTTTTCCCAGGCTGGCGATGTGCAGTATGATCCTCTCTTGCAACACTGGGCAGTGGCAGTGAGCTGCAGCTACCAGTTAGTCACAGAATCAGCGACTAAAACAACTGCATTCTACAGTGTGCTGTGTTGTTAAACTGGGATGTCTAGAAATATAGATGTAATACACACATTTTCAACTACATTACATTTTTAACTTATAGTATGTTTATCAGGATATAACCTAGTATAAGTCTTAGAGCATCCGTAACTATTTAAAACTAAATATAACATTGTCTTGTATAGTTTAAACATGTATATAAATGTATTAAAATGACTTTTACATAAGAGGATTGGAGGGATAGTTATAACACTTCTGGTGAGTTCAAGTTCAGCCTGAACTACATAGTAAAACCCTGTTTCAAAAAGACCCCCCCAAAAAAATTTTTTTTGATTTCTAGTGAATTAGTACATGAAAGACAGGAGGGGAAAAAACAGGGTTTTTTTAAAAAAGGGAGATAAATATAAAAAATAGTCACAAGCACCTTTTTCAACCATGTCAAAAATTAC